>APFE030748847.1:3828-89386 GCA_000404065.3 Pinus taeda
AGAGTTTCCACAACTCTCTGGTTCAAGTGTATGCTAATATACACCTTCTTTCTGTAAGGTATGCTTCACACCATTACATTCCCCAAGAATACAATCTTCACAATCTTGGGGTAGAAGACCTGAAATGAAACTCCTTCTTGGAGCTGTTTCAATGGTCTTCATGGCAGCTTTGGAACTTTCTCCATAAAATTATCCATAGCTGAGAACCAAATACTTAGGCCTTTCCTCAACCATTATTGGCTTAACAATAACTTGTGTATGCTTACCCAAGCCTTTTCCTTCATAGCCCATCTTGGACATTAGCTTGGAACCTATGCCTTTGGTATGTTTTTCAAAAGAACCAATATAAGCATTCTTAGAAGAATTTGAAGAAAAACTGGAATGGTTTACCTCTTCTTCAAGCTAATACTTGACTAAGGCTTCTTTGGCAACAAAGAGCTGTGACTCCAACTCATGCATCCTTTTCAGGTTCATATTTGCAATATGAAGTTGCCTCTCCATTTCCTGCAATTTGTTAGAAAGCATCTGCTTCTCTTCCTCCACAGAATTCAACTACTCTCTAAATATGTTGCTCTTCCTTCCATCCTCATACATTTCTCTCACCTTGTCCATCATGATGAAAAATTCTTGCTTCATATCTCCATCAAAGAATCTTGTGATGAAGGAGGAATTTGAGGACTCCCTTGTAGAAGTTGTCATTATGCAAAATGAACAAAAGAACTTCAAACAAGATTAACAAAGAGCTTATTCAAGAAACCTTTTGCAACAAACCTCTTGTGCTCCAAGGATTGCTTTGAGGTCCCTTGGGATAAGAAGAATGCTTTCAACCCTTCTTCCTTTTTGTCCTTCCTGGACTGAGCTATCAATAGCTTTCCCTTCACCTCTGCAAACTCAAACAATATTTAGTCTGCAAACAAGAATACAATCAACCTCTAACTGTTTTCACACCTTTCAGACAAGCAATCTTTGCTCTGTCAATCAAGCATTCTAATATAATATTCTTTGAAGGTGGGGTTAATCAAACTTAGGCTCTGATACCATTCTGATATAATATTCTTTGAAGGTGGGGTTAATCAAACTTAGGCTCTGATACCACCTGATATGAAAATGGCGCACTAAAGGCTTCTTGTGAGCTTACAAGAACCTCTCCCACTTCCAAAGCTTAAATGTTCCCAAGGTCTAGTGATTAACCAATTGCGGAATTAATAATGTGCTTGAAAATAAGGTGTATGCTGGTGTTTAATTTTTTACTATTTATGTGCTTTAAAATTCTGTTGTTTATGTTGATATAACATATATATAACAATAAAATATTATAGCAAATAACAAACATATAAGACAACAATTTTAATATGGAGTTCACCCAAAACTCTTTGGCTATGTCTCCTTGAACTCTAGTCAACTCAACTAGGCTCTTTGGGATTATGGCAGCAGTTCTTTTACAAGCTCCAGGCTCAACTCCACTTGTTTACATAGAACACAATGGGCTTAGAACACCATATTATCCCTGGCTCCAAAGCTCTCGACATTCTGGCTCTGGCTCAGACTCTTAGCTCTTGGCTCTGGCTTTGGTTCTTCGGCTCTAGCTTCTCTGAGTTCTCTCTCTTGGCCTCTACATGTATCAACAGTTCGCTTGACCTCCAAGAAACCTCTTGTAACCTTCCAACAACCTTTTTGTAGGTTTGCTACCTATCAATCGTGCTCTTTGGGATTATCGCTCTCTCAGCTAGCAGCTCTCCTTTAACAACCTCCATCTCTCGCCAACCAACCTATTAATTGGGCCTTCTGGCTCCTTTGAGGCATTTTCCTGGCTCTGTGGATTCCCCATCCATTTCTCTGCATGTCATTACTCCCCTGCGGCTTTATTGCTTCTCTGCGCATTGTCTGTTCGACTGGTCATCTGGGTTTGCGGCTCTGTGGCTTCAAACGCATCATTGTCTGCCAAAAATGCCTGCTTGCAACATGGCACAGTGATCAAGGACCATTACAGAGGGATCAAGGCCTTCTTCCAAGCAAAAATTGGAAAATGGATAAAAATCCAATACACAGATTTTTCCGAAATTAGACTATTGGGCATGAATTCTAGACTTGAAATTTCATTAAATCACCCCTATAACCCTATCCGGTCTGCCATTAGTCGCAATATCGCTATCAAATCATCGCATGGCCAAAATTCCAAATACATGGGATAACAAAGAAAATCCGAATTCCCAGACTTCAAAAATTATGTAATCGGGCTTATAATCCCCATCGGGTCCAACCCTTATCGCTTATCACAATCACAATCACATTAGCCTTGCTATTGGGGATCATCGATCGTTGATTTAATCTGGACCGTTGATCTGATCCCCAATCGGATGGTCCAAATCACATCACATATTGCTATCGCATCGGCCCTTTGTATCGGGGATCGCTGATCTCCTGACCACCGATTTAATCCTGGCCACTGATCTCATTTCCGATCCGATGGCTGAGATTGCACACCGTGGATCAGCAATCACATGTTGCATATGGTATCGACCACTTTTATATCGCTACAATACGATGTTGTGATGCGATATATCGCAATCGCATGTCACATAGTCCTAGGGGTTCCTTCCCTTATCCCATAGCATCATCGACGCTGATTTTCCGACACCGATATCGATGATCACACTGTTGCATCAGCCCAAGGTCCTTTCCTTACATTATTTGCATATGCTTGCCTCTGACCTGATATGTCGAGGATCGGTAATCGGGGGTCTCTTCTGCCTCAGATTTAAGTCCGCCGCTTGGACCACCCCGATGCGATTTTCCTTTATAAAGTCTTTTAGGCCATTTTTTGAAGATTTTTCCTCTTTTTCAAAGGAATAAGGGCAACTTCTTTCTGTGATAACTTCTGCATCTGAGGTCGATTTTAGCCCATTCAAATTGCAGTAGATTCAGAATGAAAAGATCTATGCAATGGGACTATTTCCAGGAGCATCCTTAGGCTTTCATTTTCCTCTGTGAGGAACACTTAGACTTATAAGTCTATCCAAAATCCATTTTGGATCACTCTTGCTTTTTAGCACATGAGAGTGGTATGCTTTGTCTTCGAACAACGAGGTTCGCATGCCTGGTGAGTGCTTAGTGTTACTTGTGTAAAGGTTCTTTCATCGTAGAGTGAGAGGGCGGAAGTGAGCCTCAAGTCGAATGGGAATATTCCCAACTATGTTAGAGACACACAACATAATAGGGACATGCATAGCTTCCAATGGAGTAGTCCACTCGGATGCGATAGTCACAAACACACAGTGAATGGATAACACGTACAACACCCAACGAAGTAGTCCACACAGATGCGATAGTCACAAACACACAGTGAATGGATAACATGTACAACACCCAACGAAGTAGTCCACACAAGTGTGATGGGCATTATAAATTTTTTAATGAGAATGGTTCTGTCGAGTGTCTGGCGGGGTCTCCCACACAAGCGAGACAACATTAACAACTTATACAACACATTTCCAACTACATAAGTAAAACAACTGAAATAGTTCAGCTGCCTTAATACAAGTTAAAGCAACATGCATTACAAGTGCCCAAAGAATAGTCTTACAAATGAATACAATACATGTGTGAAAACGTGACGGCCTGTTAACAAACTTCTAAATTAAGCGAAAGTTCCAAGACACATCAGTACACCATTACATCACTAACCCTGATAACGGGGCATTGGAGCCACTACTCGCTCCTCAAAGAAAAGATTACAGACTCTCAAGGTTATGTGGGAGGAGCCAAGGTGAAAAGATTTTTGCATGTACAAATGAGGGGTATTTATAGCAAAGGGTAAAACTAGCACTTGTGATTGTTCAACTTCCCTCATGACTGTTTGAGTTATTTGACTCTTCAACTTTATATGACTCTTCAAATTACACGTGGGTCTGTAGGAATTCCACATTACATTACATTGATTACAACAGTGTGGCTCACAGTAGTGATGTGGTCGAGATGACTCATGATAAGACTCGACACGAAAATGCTGATATGTTCATGTTGTTGTTGGTGTCCATGTCGAGCTGCAGCGTTGCTGAGTAATGTATCTTCTCTTGGTGTATCATAGCTTCACCTCCGCATGGAAAGGTGTGTAGAGTCTTCAATGGTATTGGTGTTCACTTGATGTTGCATGTGCATGTCGCTCCTTCACTTGTACTTTATCATGCTTCACGTGTTCATTCGTTCGCGAAAAAATCTCCTCGCATGCATCCTTCATTCGTTTGCAAACAAGTCTCTTCACATGTGCTCTCCTTATTCATCCCATTCATCGTCATGTCATGTCTCATCCATGTACATGTATTTACAATCATTCATGACGAGATGCCATCAAATCTAGAAATATCCTAGTCTACCATGATGCATTTTCATTCACTTTCGAGTGCAAGTGACTGAGAGAGAGGACAAGGCTCTTACAACTATGCAAAGAAGATTTCAAGCCAAGATGCAAGCTCCGGGCACTACTGGTGCAAATTGCGCAGAAGTCACTGGGAGACTGAGATGGACAATCTAAATTAGAAGTAACTGTCAATGGGATCTAGCTCGTCTGGAGGAAAGATCTGTGCAAGTTTTTCAGGGAAGTAGTGCAGGAAACAGAGGGGGTTGGCAGCAAAAACTGCGCAATTCCTCCTGGAAGCTGGCAACAGGCTGCAGGAAGTTTGCTGGAAAAAATTGTGCAATTGTTGGGCACTAGCCTGTTAAACATCCCTGTGAAGTTTCTGAGTTGAGCGGGATGCTGGGAAGCTTGGTGACTGCTCATGAAAACTACACAATGTTTCAGGCGAGCAGGAGGCCAACTGACTAGGTGACAAGCTGGAAAAACTGCATAATTTTTTGAGGGATACAGTGACAAACACTGGGTGTCTATCTGACATGTTTGTGCAGTTTCTTCATTCAACAAAGCGAACATGCTTGGCAGCTTTTGCACATTTTTTTGGTCGAGTGAGGCCTGGGGTCACTGCCTGGTCAAACTCTCCGTTGACCAATTGGAGGCTCAGTTGATGTGCTTGCAGGCAGCGCAGATTGAAATGGCTTGCTAGGAAAATTTTCCGTTGTTCTGGGTGAAAGTCAATCGAGTCGATTTCAGGGTTGTGCAATGCAGACTACCTAGGTGGCAGCCTCAATCTCTGCGCAATTTCTGGGTAGTAGTGCATAATCATTGAGAGCTGAAACTGCATAATGCAGCTCAGTGGATGCCCAACTATTGGAGGTTGGTCTAGTCAACAAAGTTTCAAAAAAATGACCAAGTGTGTTAACGAGTGACTTTGTACATGCATGACCTCACGAACACACACTCAACATGACTTGACGACAAGACACCTCAAACCATCAAGACAACATACACTCAGTGTGACTGACCGATGGTGTGAGCGACAAGCACGACACTTGTGATAGATCGTCGAATGACCGTAATGACGCTTGAATGAAAGTGCATATGACTTCGTGTGTGAGTGCAACGAATGTTTACATAGCGGACACAACTTGTACACATGAAGGCGAACCTTGTGCATGGCCAGAACATGACTACAGGCATGGCATTATGACCAACATGCAAAAAGATGTTTGTTGAACGATGAAGAGAGAAGGGTACAAAGACTCAACATGAGCTCACTGTATGAGCCTAAGTGTTTGCAAACATCAAGGAAAAACTCAAGGAAGGCTCAAAAATTGGATGCAGGCCAAAATTTGGAGAGTGTTGTAGCCGCTTCAACACTTAGCGACACACTGGCTGAATTTCAGCTTCTCTATTTTGGTTCATGGAAAGCACAACCTTGGTCTTTCAGGGAGTATTGAATCACTGTGTAGGTTAATTTGGCTTCCCCACTTACCCCAGGGATAGACATGGTTCACCTTTCGCCACTCAGTCAAACACAACAAGAAGTTTCATCTTGATCACAGTGCTATGAAATTGGGAAGGGTAGTTTGGCTTGCGAGTTAAAAATTTTAGAGTATAAGTTTTCATCTCTCATGTTTCTCCGCTACTAGTAGGTCTGGACAGTACCTAGGCGGAGTCATGGAGGACCACACGCATTTCTCCACTACCAACGAGCCTGGTCAGTACCCCAATGGAGTTGCATGCTTCACCTCTCTATGCAAAAAGCATTTCTCTTCTTTCGCCTTTATATTTTTTAAGAGGTCTGTGCATAGGCACTTATTTATTTTTGGGGAAAAATAAGGATTCTAACTTCCTTTAGAGAAGCATGTAATACCTCTGACATAGGTTTTCTCGTTTAGATTTCCCCTTCTTCGTTTCTACTAGTTGGATGAGCTTGAACACAAAGCAGAAGGTTGAGTACAAGCATTAGGTTTCCTAGTGTAGACACAGGTTCATGGTTGATCCCAATCTTCCCTTGGATTCGACTCATATTTTCCGTTAAGACTTCATCAGCTTAAGGTTATAACCAAGTGCAGAGAAGGCGGACACAGGACAAGCCAAGTGTTGTAGTGTCACAAGACTCTTTAGATCTCAGCCACATACTCATTCGAAATCTAGAACCCAGTAGAGGGAAACACTTATTTAAAAACAAAAAATAGTAGGACACTACGCAAACAAAATAGAATGAAACAAAAATAGTAAGAAAAGCAAAAAAAACAATCAAGAAGCAGACATACTATGTACATGGCGCGAGGCGCAGCCCGATGTACTCAAAGTAATGTTTGAGATCTTGGCCGTTGACGGGAAGGTTGTCAATCCTCCCGTCAAGTGATTGAAGATGGTACGTGTGAGGGCCAAGCTTCTTGTGAACCAGTATCAAACTATCAGGTTCTGCTACCGAAACATGGTGGTATCCCGAAATACCATTAGGTGAAGAGAACATTCTTGCTCCAGATACTGCGTGTAACTTAAGTTCTGATGATGACACGAGGTATTGTTTTTTGTTACGGGAGCGGTTCAAGTTTTGTAAATCAATGCATAAGCAGATTTTCTTGAATTGATTACATACAAAACTTAAATTACAAACCCATGTAACCTAACAAACTTTGCAATTGATGCGAGCATCCAATAACTTAGTTAGTTCTTTCTGTATAAGGGGTTCAAGCGACGAATGTATTTTACCCAGTTCTTGCTGCAATGGCTTAACTCCTTCTTTGATTAGAATCCCATGTTGGATTATACGCATGTCACATGTACTCATGTCATCATATGCCCACGTGGACACATCCCGATACTGTTTGAACAAGTGGACAAAAACTTGTCGCTCCTGCAGTGTGAAGCACATACTGGGATTGACGAACTTCAGATCATGATCTATCCCTAGGTTGATCAGTTCGTTCCTCATGGTGGAACTATGGGTTTTGTTGTTTCTTGCCCCTTGAAAGAGGTTTTGCAAGTCATAGCATCTGTTGAGAGAAACCACATCCTTGGGGATGATTTTGCCTTTCTTTCCATCAGCTGCAGCTTGCAGGGACTGCTTGTGCTCATCTTCATCAACTGTTGTGTCCTTGAAGGCATCATTGTTGTCCATGAAGTGTAATATATGTTGATCATCACCAAAAGTGCATATATTAGTTATGTTATTGGGGATAAAAGACTTATACAAAATTTCAACAGTAAATCTATCCCTAAGTGGTGACATTCTAGCAGTTGTGTTTGCTAAGGTATCAGTAGTTGCATTACGCATTCTTGGCACAACAATGATATTGAATGCTTTTAAGTTAGAAATTATTCACCATACCTCTTGCTGGTAAGTTTTGAGATGAGGTGATAAACAATGTATGGTGTTACGTACCTGTCGTATCACGATTTCTCCATCACCTACCACTTTGAGTGCAACAACATCGAGGTTAATGGCCTTCTGCAAGCTCAACACAAGTGCTTCATATTCAACAATGTTGTTTGTGCACTTGAACTCCAAGCGACTTGAGATCACATGTTTCCTGTACTTTGGGTCAATCAAGATACGCCCGGTTCCAGAGCCATCTTGTGTCTTTGATCCTTCAAAATACATGGTCCACAACTCATCTATACATAGACCGTTCGACGAGCTTGTACTACTGCTACTGTTGCTACTAATGTTACAATTTGTTGTACAGGATTCATTTCCATTAGTTGGGAAAGGAAGGAGACCTAACTGTGTGTCTGGTGGGGTCAGAGCTGGCTGTGCGAGATAACACCCCAATGTTGTTTCCAAGAGGTAGTTTTCGAACATGAGTTCTGCGAAGGCCAACAAGTCATTCTCGCTATTGATGGGAGTGAAATTGTGCCTCATGTATCTCTCAGATAACACCCAGATTTGATTGCTTTTTCCCTTATGCAAAAGCCACATGTGTGACTAGTCTAAAGCAATATACCCATTCAACTTGCTAGGCTAGTCTCTACTGAGCACTAAGCCATATGCTTCTGGTATGTCCACAATAAAAATGTTTATGCACTAGTGAACTCGACCGTCATGAGATAGTGGGATGATCACATCCTGAAGTTCACCAATGGATGGTACAAATATCCCATCGAGTTGGATAATCTATGCGTATGTCTTGATCCATTGTGCATTGATCTTCTTGGCAATGGAGAGTGGCATGGCGTTGGCTGACGCGCTAGAATCAACCAAATAGTTGTGAACATTAAAGTCAAAGATTTCAATGAAAGTAGCAATGGAGGGAAAACAAAGTTTGCTTCTTCCATCCAGAGTGTGTTTATCACAATGAGTGATCCAGGAGATGTTCTTGCTCCCTTACTGGTAGAGGTTGCGCTGTCCATAGATGTCTGCCCCAGTGCGCGGAGAAAAATATCCTGCTGACCTTGAATCTTGGCCAACTCGAACAAACTAATGTTTGCACGAGTTTTCTTCATATCTTCTACAATGTTGTAATCAAGGGTAGGTAGATTCACCGAGATGTCCGGGGTTAGACTTGTGTTTGTATTGTTCAACAAAGTGTTATGTATTTTGCTACTCATGGACGTACTCTTGTCCAATGTATTCTTCCAGGGCTTGATTTTATTTTATTTTATTTTATTTATTTATTTATTTATTTATTTTATTTTATTTTTATTTATTTATTTATTTATTTATTTATTTATTTTTTTTATTTTATTTAATTTATTTAATTTTATTTATTTATTTATTTTATTTTTTTTTTTCTGCTTTGGGACGACTGGTGTATCAACCTTCGTCATCAGTTCAAGCCTTTCTTGCATTTCCCCAATTGTAGGGGGAGCCCCTTGACTCCTGAGATTGTAAAGACCATTTTTCTTTTGGGGCTGCTTCTCGGTGTTTGTCTCCTGTGATGCTTAAGAGCACTAATAGATGTTGACTACTTGTCCAGTGATGGGTGCTGTTATCACTCAGGTTGTTCCCTGCTTCCTAAAGGGAATACGACCGAGGTAACCACTAACCAGTCTTTTAGTTACAGGTCCTAGCCTACCTGCAACCAGAGAGGGCTCTCTCTTTATAATTTCGTGTTGTTTGTGGGTGATTTTAGGCTAGTTATGGCGCACTGATTTTGTTTTAGATTTGGTTGGTTGGTGAATTCAAACAGAGCTGGGATATAAATTACAGAACAGTTTGAGCCATTGGGCAATGGAGTTCATGACTGTGTACTGTTGAAGTATGTTTTTGAGGGAAGAGTATTGCTGCAAAGTCAGATAGGCATCTATGGAACAATTTTTCAAGATTAGGTGATGGAGTTATGAAATTAGTGAGTGAAAGGCAGTTAAGAATCTTTCACTATGCTAACAGGGGAGAAAATGAGAGTATTGTTTAGGAGCAGTTAAGAATTCCTAAACAATATTCACAGTGAGAGAATTAGTTTAAATATGAGCAATTAAGAATTCATATCCATGGCTAATCCTGAAGAAAACATATTAGAAACAAAGATTGAGCATAGGGTGTATTTAAACAAGTCCTAAGCTATTCTTTTTCCCAGTTACTATGATCATGAAACATATGTAAATTTTTGCATACACAGAAAGACAAAAACATAGTTGAGAATAACTTATTGTTCCATTAAACGACACAGGAATTCTGCAACATAACACAGTCCTTCATTTCCACCTTTAGACAGTATAGGAACCAGGAACTCCACTAGCAATTTGTATTAGCAAAAGTCTGAGATATACAATGCAGCTCTTCTGAGAGAGTTTCACAACAACCGACCCCCAATACGTTCTATGAGGGGATATATATATAAAAATAGGAGATAAAATATCTAGACAATGAGTTATTGTGTAATAAATTACATCACCAACTCTCTTACAGAAATAAATGAAAGGAATAACTATAGTAGTTAATATTGATATGGCAGCTGTCTTTCTGTCAGACAAATTTTGACTTTTTGGATCAACAAAGTTGGCTGTAGCTGCATTTCTAAATCTGCGTTTGTTGAGCACGTTGTCTGAGTGCTTTGAAGAGTCACTGTACTAATGCTTCCTATAATACCTGTGTGCTTGATTCTTTGCTGACCTGTACTGTGACTGAGATCTGAACTTTGACAAAAAGGAAGAATATACCTGAATCACCTGGGCAATACTTCCAGCATTTCCTGCCACCAATCAGTTGGAGGTAGCTGATGTCTCCTTATCTTTATAAGTGTTTCATCTGCTTCAGTATATCTATATAAATTTGGAGGCACTTCAAACAGATGATTAATCTCATGCTCAATAAAAAATAAATTTTCTAATTTATCATACAGAGATTGACCAGAGAGAGGTCCTGCTTCTTCTGTGGAGCTGGTGGATGCTGTAATCTGATTTTCAACATAATTGTTGATCCTGGTGATGTATTGCTCATATGACAACAGTTGTCCAGCACCAGTCACTAGGCTGGGCAATCCTCTATCTTGCAATGCTGTTATTTTTGCCCTGAAATCATCTATTTCTGCTTGCATATCCTGACATTTCCTTTCCAGAGTCTGTGTGAAATTTCTTAAGGTTAGCACTTTCTTGGCTGTCAGGATAGTGTCTGTTCGACTGCGTATATCCAGTGCTGCCAATTCTTCCTTAGTGTGAGTATTTAGGAAATGTATCATCTTATTAGCCTGCTCAGGCATAATGCCCAGTGCTGTTCTGGCCTTCTGTATTTCAATATGAGCTATGCTTATTAATTCAATTTGCTCATGTATTGCCTGTATTGATCTCCATTGGTCATTAATTTATTGGCCAATTTTGGCCCACAAAATCTTTTTGATCCCAGCCAGAGTTTTGCCCAGAAGTAGTTCTTTTCTAAGGCCTTCACTCTGGTCTCTAAGGCTTTTATCTCCCTTTGCTTCTCGGCCACTGTCATTTTGGACTTATCATAGCTGGCCTCTAGCTTGGCCAGTCTTTCTTTGGCTTCATTTATTTATGTCACTTGAACTTCAAGCTCCTTGACAGCTTTCATTAAGTCCTCCATGCTCATACTGGATTCTGGTGCTGTTGTTGTTGCTGCTGTTGCTTATGTAGTTGATGTTGCTGTTGTAGGTGCTGGAATAGCAGGAGGGGCTGCTACTGCTTGTGTAGGAGGAGCAGGGCCAAGATTTTTAGAAGTTTGAGAGGGTTGGGAGGTTGACTCCCCTTGCTTGTCTTGCAATGCCTTTTCCAATTCTGCTTCCATCTGTATTATTCTCTGATTCATCTTAAGAAGCAGATCCATGGTCTCATCAACTTGTTTTTCCTGTGCAAGTTCTGCTATTTGAGGGTGAATGGTTGCAGGCAGCTTTGCCTGCTTTCTAAGTGCAGCAATGTCATCCTCCTTTTTCTTCATAAGGGCCTTGATACCCTTTGGATCTTTAGGATCATGTCCTAAATCAATAATTATGTCTTCCAAAGTTTTTATTCTGTTGTCCTTAGTAGTGGAAGACATCCTTTCCAAATCTAGCTGTGTATTTGTATTTTTCAGTGACTCTTTTAACTGATGGGCTAGCATGGCCCTGTCTGCAAGTGTGGCATACACCATTTCCCCTGTTTGCTTGTGCAGTTCAATTTGATCCATGGGATGTATGTCCTTGGAGAGGACCTCCAGATTTGTCTTTGTGTAGTCTGCAGATGACTTGGGCTTTGGAACCTTAGGCTTAAAATGAGTCAAAATCATTTTATCCTCCTTGATATCATATGCTGCCATCAATCTTTGTTGCTTGGAGGGCGTTGCCTTTAAGAATTGATCATAAAGTTGAACTCTCAAGAGTTCATTTTGTGCCTTAATTTCCATAAAGGTTCCTTTGATACCAGCTGGTTGCTTGCCCTGCTGCCTGGAAGAGGACACTTCTGTACTTTGCTGCATACCTTGTTCCTGCTGGAATGAGCTGGTAGCAGCTTGTTGGTTGGATTCTCTTTCTCTGCTTTGGCTTTCTACCCTTTCTTCACTGATGTTCTCTTCAGTTTGAGGGTCAATTCTTGGCCTCTTGGCCTCTGGTTGATGTGTTGACCCACTTGGAGGTGTGGTCTCCTCTCTATCACATTTTTTGCCTCTTTCCTCATTGAGAGGAGTTTGTAAGACTAGAAGCTGTGATGCTTCAGATTGCTGTAGAGGGGCTTTCCCTTGAATTTGATCTTTGGAAGTGCTGGGCTGTTCTGCCTCTGTTTCCTGTTGTACATCCATCACTTCTTTTCCTTTTGCTGTGGCTGTTGTTGTTGTAGATGCCTGTTGGACGGTCTGTGCGGCTGTAGCAGTGGATGTGCCTTCTCTGACTTGGATTGGTAGCTTGAATGTCACCTGGCTAAAAGAATCCAAGTCAAGAGTTTTTTCTAAATCTTTTACAGTTTGCTCCATTGTCTCTTCTTGAGTAAATTCCTCAACTAATGTCCCAGGCACCCATTCATCTTGGTTGGCAAAATGTTCAATTTGTGGATATGGGCAATGCTTATAGGCTAACAACCTATATTTGACTCTTCTAGCACTGATAAAGCCATTAGGGTCATAAGGGACCCACCAAAAACTCCTTTTTAGTTTAAGTTGTTGCCCCAGTATTTGATCAGCCTCTTGCCAACCATCTTTCTTGTTCATGATGAAGGGGCCTAGATGGTCTTTGAATTTCAGGTTGGCTTTCTTCTTGGCACTATGAAAATGTGTGAGATCAGAATTGATGAGTTGCCTATAGTATTCCAAGGCAAACAATCTCATAGGCACATATCTTGGGAGCCTGTAAGGACAGAGCTCACAACCATAGATCCTGATGACTGTGTGATTTTGGTATAGATACCAATCACCTATTTTGTAATTCTTGGACAACTGTAATATTTTCTGCATGTCATTTGACAATCTGGCAGGAGGAGTTCTTTTCAAGAGGCATGTGACTGGATAGACAAACTGGTCAATGAACTCACAGTAGGAATAAGGAAAGTTCTGGACTTGATGGAACACCGAAGACCAAAAGATGACAAACCTCCTCTCACCCTGTGAATCCAGCTTCTTGATAGGGCATTGGAAGCAATCTGTCTGAAAGTACATGAACAGGTGATAGATGTATGATGAATACTTAAATATTGCCTCCCTGTCCAGCATTAGCAGTTGGTCATGTATTTTGTTAGCAATGAACTTGGCATAGTTGTATTTCATAGCAGGGGGCTTCCCAAGGCTATATGCAGATAACAAGACCAACACTGTTTCATCAATATGTTCATTTGTTGAGAAACCTAGCACAGAGGATATCATGTCTACAAGCAGCTTGCCTACCTAATTGAAATTCACATACAGGAAAGGAGGTGGCCCGGTAGGTTGGCGGTCTGCTCTCATGAAAGTTTTGGCAACTATAGCAATCTCAGTGCTAGAGAGCTTGTTGCCTTCATCTAGTAGGTGTTTTATGGAAAAAGGGAAGAGCAGTTGGGTCTGCTTGAATTTGAGCATTTGATTGATGGAATCAGGAGTAATGTAAAAGAGTATGTTCCCAGATGGAGACTTAACAGCTCTGAGGCTTTGGTCATAATTCTCAGCATAGAGGTGAATGATTTCAGGAAAGATATTCATAGAAGGCAACAAATAGGTGGGCAGATTTGACTCCCAGATGCCATACATGTCACTGTTGCTTAAGTGGCTATTCCTCAGCTGGCAGAAGGTCTGCAAGTGGTTCCTCTCTCCCACAAAATCCTGAATGAGGAAATCACTGTCCACTAAAGGCATTGCTTCAAGCTCCTTGTTAGGTGTATTAATAGGAGCTACATCTAGAGCTGATGGAGTGGCCATGTTGAAACCTTTTCTGGATTAATACTTGAGCTTAGGATTAGTGAAAAGGCTGCAGACTGCAAACTGAATTTGTACTTGGGAGTGACTATTTTTCAGAGTTTCAAAAGACTTTTTACTGGGTTGATGAACTGTGGGGCAATCTGCAGAGGAACAGACTGTTTTTGAGCTAAGTAGTTGGAGTTTTGCAGAGGGAATTCTAGTAAAGGGAGTAATGCACAGTTGTATGAACTTCTGCTGGCAGGCTCAGGTTTTACAATCACTCTTTAACGATGAATTTTGCAAGAGGGTGCGGGTTTAACGAGTATTGTTAGAGCAGGAACTTTACCAGGGAATTTAAGCAAATTTTAAGTTGATAATTGGACTTGTGAGGAGCTTGCAGAAATTTTTTGCAGGTAACTAGGAGAAAAATGGCAAAAACAAGGGTGAAATAGGTTGATTGCGGGCAAATACTTGGTTTTTGCAGCTTTGAGGGCGTTGAACTGGTACAATGGCAAGCAATTGACTTGAATCGGCAGGTGGTGGTAGCTCGAACGGTTAAATTCCAAATTTGGTGGCAAATCGTCATAATAGCATGCACAACGATCCCAAATGAGTGGTGAAAATGACACAAAACGACTCTTTCGCGTGGTTTTATGCGAAATTGGGACTTTTTGGTGCTTTTCAGCGATGACGTCAGCATGACGCCATCGGTGGGTCCCTCGTACGACAGGGTGATGTGGCGGCTTACGAGGATGACAACGTGGCGGTGACACGGTGGCAGGGCGTGGACGCGGGTGGATGATGTGGGGGCGACATGGAGCAGCAGCGGGGAACGTGGGCGCTGACGTCATGGGTGACATGGGTATGACGTCACAAGGCGGGGGCGGTTTTTGATATTCCCCGCACCACCCTTGGGTTGTAAGCGGTAAGAGGGGGGGGGGGGCTCCGAACAACCCGGGAAGGCGACGCGTGGCGGGGGTACGGTGGTGAAACCGCCAATCCCCTGGACGCTAAACCTTCGCCGTTTCCCTGGTGAAATCGACTGCCCACCTTTGGATCTCTGGGGCCAACGATCGGACGATTGGCGGGGAGTATGAGGTGATGGCAGGTTAAGACACGGGACCCGCCAAATATATAATAATAAATTAAATAAAAATGTGAGCGGGGTTGGTTTAGACTTAGGGTTAGCGGGTTTTTATAATGTGCGCTTGTTTATATGTTTATTTCAAACATTATAAATCAATACATTAGCGCGGGAGGGGTAAAAAGGGGTTATGACGGCGGAGACTATGCAATTGATTTTTACCCAAAGTTTTGATTAAAACCCATAGTCTAGGGTGGTGGAGGGTTAATACTAGTCTCGGATGGATTAATATTCCCCAAGACATGACGGTATAGCTATATTGCTAGGGGGAGGGTATTTAACTAGATTTTTTGGGATTTTATATAGTTTTTGTAGAATTAGGGAAGGGGAACCATGCTAGGGAGCTAAATAATACAATTAGATGTTAATATGACTTTGTGAGGTGAAAAATGTAGGGGAAAATGCTAAGGTTAAGAAATGAACCTCTAGTCATGGAAAATGAATGGAATTCAGAATGAAGAATTTTACACAAGAAATGTGGCTTCCTTTCCTTGAGTAAACTCATAATTTTGACTTGGTACTTTTTATGGAATGAAGTGAAACAGGCTTTTGGGCAGATCCCAAGGTCCTTGGGGGAATGTTAATAAATGATGTTTGGGGAAAAGGGGGAAATTAGTCATGCTTCCATTGTTATGTCATCAAACCTCTGCCATGGCGCCAATACCCTGAATGGAATGAGTTCTTTATGATAAGCCAAATGATAATGGCACCCTTACTTCTACAACCTTACACTACTTACCCAGCCTAGCAATCCTAACATTTTTTCTTCACTTGAATTGGGTGCACTTGAATTAGCAAACCCTGATTGTCCTCTTTTTCTTTTGACTGCCCTCCTATCTAAATCTAGCCTTATTTCTTCCAAGGACCCAAATTAAGCAGTTGGGCTCCTTCATTTCGCTACCTAGCTAGTCATCTGCCAAGCTTGAGCTGTTTGGACAGGAATCATTCTCTATTTTGCAACAAGCAATTTAAACATGGCATGGTCCAGATTAAACTGTTGGGCCATCCATCAAGTATGATTAGCAGCAGTGTTTGCAGACTGAGATGCTGCCAAAAGATAGTAGTGGCATTTTGACTGGCCACTTTCTTGGTCTTTGATTTGGGGTTCATTTTCACTATTCTTTTTTGACCAATTGATTTTCTTGCCTTTTGATTATTCTTTTAAGGCATACCCTCTTTTCATTTTTTAATTTTCCTAGTCTGTATACAAAATATGGAACCTTTGCAACATGCAATGATGAACATATTTAGCCCTTCCACTATTAATCATGAAAAATGAAACCTATTGGTATAGGAACCTAACAGGTGCCTCATCAGGTGCAACATTTTTGTCATCATCTGTGTCTCTCAGTTGGCACTGTGTACTTCTCATTACATTTGGAATATGGGTGCATAATGAGTTTGGAACTTGTTTCCAATCCAAAAAAGATCCTTCTGGGTGGTCATCTTCATGGAATGAGCATAATTCATTATTCGCGCATTATTCTAACCAGAACACTGAACTGGAGCTCTATGCAATTTTAGTTGGGAAGCAGTTGCTGCCTAATGACATGCTTCCTTTCTATTATCTAGGCAGCTGGCTGCTCATAGATGTGTTGATTGTTCATTGTTTAAGCTCAAACACTTCTATTGTCAAGTTCATGACAAGAAGGTTAAGGTTTTCAATATCACTTGCTTCCTTGTCTTTACCCTTTCTCA
This sequence comes from Pinus taeda, assembly GCA_000404065.3. Lineage (NCBI taxonomy): Eukaryota > Viridiplantae > Streptophyta > Pinopsida > Pinales > Pinaceae > Pinus > Pinus taeda. The sequence continues at coordinate 20,761 of APFE030748847.1, forward strand.
CTGCAAGCTGGGGCTTCTTGCTCGTGTCTTTGGAGTCCTTCATTTGTTTGTCATTCTTGATGACTCCAAATGCACGCAGGTCCTTCTCTATAGTGATGGCCTGGAAAGTGTCAGCAGCATAGGTGGCCTAGACGCGTGACCAATATGTACAGGTCATTTAGTGGGGCGGATGAAGGTGGCATCGATGCGATCGCAGGCGATGGTGTTTGCATGAGCGGCGTAGGTAGAGCAAGCGGTGGTGGTGATCTATGCGGCGTCACTACGAGCAAATGGAGGGCCGTTGAGGTCATAGCGGAGAGCATCTTTCAAAGTATGCAGTTCCTCCCAGATTGTGGGAGTGATGTAATAAAACATTTTCTTGTTGATGAAAAACATGTTTTGGTCTTTTCCCCTTCTTTCGAGGAAGAAATTTCTGCCTAAGTACTGCAAATTTATGGTACCAACTTCATCCCTCATGGGGCCCCTCCTCTCAAACGGAATATCCACTTGGAGCGTAAAACAATTAGCTCTCTTGAAAACTTGACCATGACAACGTTTCGGGCTAGAATAGGTTTGGGATTTGAACAACTAGCCGATTACTCCTTGTATCAAACCACCAACATGTGTGAACTTAGTAAACTGCCATAGGCCAAGGCATAGTTGCAATGCTAATAAAATACTGTTCAAAATTTGTTCCATTTCTTCTCTCCACATGCTTCATATGCCAGTGATGAACAATGTGTGTGCTCACTTCACTGTGCTAATTGTTTTCCCCTTTTGATAAACCCTAGTCTGATAATATTTCTCCTCTGGATCTTCTTAAGAGCCTACATCCTTTCCCTGATTTACAAACAAATTTTATTTTTCTTCAATTTCTATGGGGGAATATTCTTCTTTTTCTTTGGATCTTGATATACATGTTATCCCTAATTGGTTACAAGTCATGGAAGTCTTTAAGATGAATGTAGTGTCAATGTCATCTTTTCTTTTTTATTGCAGGTATCACATGATATTCTCATCCTTGCATTGGTTGAATTGCTTGTCAGTTAAGTTTTGATATTGATACCTTAAGTTCATCTTTTACTTTCAATTTGAATAGAAAAGCAAATGATAAATTCTGAGAGAGAAACACACACCAAAATGAAAGCCACATTTTCAGCATTATCTCTGGCGTTATTTCCAACGCCAAGTGAAAATTCTTTGTAGCGTCAAGTTTTGTGCCACTAATTGAACCCAATTCACAGACTCAAATGCTTTGGTTTTGATCATTATTTATGGTGATAATGGTTTATTTTGTTGTAGTGAAATGTCACATGCATGATGGTGCAAAGAAATGATTGCATAGGGTGGGTGCCCCTTTGGATGGTCTTAGTGTGGGGGAAAATGAAATGGGGGTAATTGTGCAATTGGTCTATTGCAGTATGTAGGTTCGAGAGGCCAAGTGAAAATGCACTAGTGTATTTCTGATAATCAAATGGGTGAGTCTCTAGGAACGATGGCAAGCAATGAAATGAGAAGAAGAAATGAGGTCGTCTTTCAATTCATGTGAGTGAATGGTTTCCAGATGGGGGATGATGGCCATATGATATAGGTGTTGCTAGGATCTTATCAACATTCCCTTTCTCTAAATCTGACAGGATGCTTCCCTTAATATCTATATGAGAAACAAATCCCTTTTATGCCTAAACTTGCCTATTTTAAACTAAGTTGGAGGAGTTGCAAGGGTATAATACAAACCATCTTATACCACCACTGGATTCAAGCCTCATTATAATACACACTTGCGCGACCCTTTATACAAGATATAAGCTAGGGGAAGGGATAAGCCCCTTTTAAATGATAGCCATTGGATCCAAGCTCTTCCACGATACATATATGCATGGTTATAACTTTTACCTTTTAACTATATTTGTCTTTCCTAATAACTCCCGACGCTTAGGATTTTCCTCCCACTTCTTTTATTATGACCGAACCTTGTGACCTAATCCTTTTTCTTGAGTGCGCAGTTCTTCATCCACTTGGTACATTTTTGGAAAATGTAACTAGTTTTAGTCTTCATAATTATCTTTGTAGTTATGACATTGTATATTTTTGTAAAAAGAAGAAAAACAATTTTTATTTTCTAGCATGGGTTTCATGCTTAAGTTGATTTTTCATTAGGCCAAGCATTTTATTCATGCTTCTAGGGCTTGTCAAGCCAAAATATTATTCTTCATAAGTTTTTAAGTCATGTCCCATTTGGACTTTGACGAGAAAAAAAAAAAGAGAGTTTGATTTTAAGTAAAAATATCAAATTTGTCCCTACAAGCCCAAGTCGACCCTTCTAGCAAAAGTCAGCCTAGGAAATGCCTATTTGACCCCTTGAAAAGGGTATATATAGAAGAGAGCTCAACTCATTTGAATATATCTAAGTAATTTCATTATCATATATGCAATAAGGAGATAAAATCAATGAGAAAGTCAATCAAACAAGTCAAAGCAAAAGGAGAATAAAAGTGAAGTCAAAAGAGAGAGAATCTTCCCTGGAAAGGGTCGCACATGCGAAAAATTCAGAGTTGTAGGGAGGCTGAAAATTGCAAGTATATTACAGGAGGCCAAAATTTTGTTGCATGGGTCGAAATATGAAGTTTGACTAGTTTTGGAAGCGTTTGACCGTCATTGACTTGTGAAGACTTTCACTTGTAAGAAAGGCTTGGAAGGAGGGTTGACTTGGGGCTTGTGATTGGAATTGGTCTTAACATTTGGGTCTTGTATTTCCCATTTTATCTAATTCTATAAGAAGAGAAGATATTATTTCTGGGTTTTCCTCTTGGAGGGGTTTTCCCCTAGCTTGCAGCCTATATTTTGTGTCCATTGTCTTTTATGATCTTCATGGTTTATGGTATTGATAATTGTTTGATGAAAATAATCTAATAAAGCACAATAACAGTCTAACTAAAGTCCACAAGTAACTATTAAGGAAATGAGAATTGTTTTAATAGTTTCCCTACTTGATTCTCCAACACGGTATCAGAGCTAAGGATAGAAGAAGGCAACTTGAATATCATTGTTGTTGATAAGTGAAAGACATCCATTGAAGGCATAATTTAATAAAGGAAAAAAAATCGGGCTTAAGGAAGAAGACCTATTAACCTAGAAGCAAGAAGATTATAATATCTCATTAAAGGCTCTCTAATGCACTACATCATCTTGAAGAAGAACATCTATATTTCTCTCTTAGAGGATTTTTTCTATTGAAATACATCTTTGAAACCTCTTGAAGGATCTTGAAAGTATCGAGATAGTTGAAGGAATCATCAAGAAGGACACTTATTTGACAAGTAAGTACCATATTTTTCTCCATGTCTAAGTCTAAAAATAAAATGGCTTCATTTTGCAAGGAAAGAAACAATCTTGTTGGATCAACAAACTTCCTAGCATGGAAGAAAAGGATTGATTTGGTGCTCACAGAAAATGAAGTCATGGAATATGTTTTTGGAGAAATTGCTCAACCAAACTAAGAGAATTAGCAAGATACAAGAAGGGAGAAGTGAGGGCACATAGGATTCTTATTGAATCTATAAAGAATAATCTCATTCCCTTTGTTGTTGATTTGAGTGCATCTACAACTATGTATGATAAGTTGGTGAAATTGTACTCTATAAATACATTAGGTCATAAAATATCCTTAATGAATCAACTATATAAAATAAGGATATAAAAGAATGAAGATATGGCCACATATATTATGAAGATATAACAATTAAGGGACCAGTTGCAAGGGCTTGGATAAGTTTATATCGGATTCAAAGATGACCACTAAATGCTTTGCCACCTGAATGGAGCGATTTTGAAACTAATGTCTACTCAAGAAAATATAGTACTCCCTTTGATGAACCATGGGCTCAATGTATCTTGGAAGAAACAAGATTGAAGGTAAAGAATGTCACTGAATCAAATGAAAAGTATCAAGCCTTTATTGTAAAATCCAAGAAGAAGAAAGGGAAGTTTGGAAAATCCAAAGGAAAACAAGATATGTCTAAGATACAATGATTTTAATGCAATGAATATGGACATTTTAAGAGGTATTTTCCAAACAATAAAAACAACAAAGGAAGGAAATGAGTGGAGCTCCCATATCTGAAGAAAAGGAAGAACCTGAGAAGAAATCAAAAGGTGAATATCCCAAGGATCTATACTATTGAAAGAATATCCATATCTATCAAGTTTATTTGTAGTTTGTCTTTCTTTTATTATAAAGTAGCAATTAGAGTATGCATGCATCATTGCATTCTCTAGAAGAGCCTTTGTTTTTGTGAAGCATGGAATAATAGAAGAAAGCATACATTAGTAGAGGAATTAGAGTCTACATGATCAAATTTCTTTGGAAGAAACCAACTAGCTAACAAGAATGAGAAGATTTGGACCATCTTGCACATCACAATTTATCCAAGTATTTTTCTAACATAATGTTAGAGGTAGCCATCTTGCAAAAAGGATCACCAAGATCCTCTCATAAGAACCATTATTTAGGAAAGGTTGTTTAATATTTTAGAGAATCATTATGACATGACTGATATATATTCCATTTAGTATGGAAACAATTATCTTAAAGGATGGAGGGATGAAGATGGTCAAGTTGCAGTATGAAAGGAAGAATTGAAGTCTTTCTCCTATTAAGAAAGGAAACTTATCTTCAATAAGGATAAGAAGCAAGCTCATTCAAGGAAGGATGGCTAAATGGTTAAGGTATGCATAACTCTTCTCTAGAAGGTAAAATTCATATCTACAAGAATCTTGCAAAAAGAGTTGGTTGTATGAATTTGCCTGGTAACATGAACACAAAAGTTATTCCATGTGGTCACTCAATGCTTGGAAGAAGGATTTTGGTATGAATTGGAATGACTAAAGATAAAGACTCTTCCATAAGATAACGTGACTTAGACATGATGATATTGGTCAACATTAGATATGGTCTCTTGAAGAAAGAAAGAAGAGTTGGTAATGACAACTCCAAGGAAGAAGATATTGCAGCTTGTTGATTAGTTCATTCCATGGTCACTTTGATTAAAATCAAAAACATGGGCAAGGATATCTATAAAATAAGGAGATATAGAATACAGAAGGATGTTAATCCGAAGGGAAAGAAGTAAGCAAAATTTGATATCTTGGCAAAAGGCCATCATGTTGAAGTAATTATGATATTGATGTTTTAGTATTGGTTATCTGGTTGGCATATAGTTTTTCTATCTGGAATAATCATATATAAATGAATAATGGAAGTTGAGGCAAGTGTATCTACAACTGTTTTTTTTTCAACTCAATTCAATGAATACATGAATTGAGTGGATGGATTTGGTAATCCTTGGCAGATTATGTGATCAAGATATCTACATGATATTGGGATTTAAATATAGCAGTACAAAAGGATAACTTGATGTTTATGTTTCAATAATGAAGTTAACTTTCATGATTAGAAGGAGGCATGAATAGCTCTACTTTGATTGGCTCAATAGAATTCCTTTGTTTATGATGACTAGAGTAAATTGATATGAAAGGTTAATGCTTGAACCCTGTCGCAAACTAAAGAAATTTTGGCTCCATTACAAAATCTTTATATGATGAGATGCAAAGAGAAGGAGGATTCATGCAACTACTACTTGAGGATCTCCATGAATTAAATATTCATTGATGTATTGATGAAATTTAAAATAATCTAAAAAGCTTTTGGTTATACCTTCCTAGTTAAAGGGATGTAAGGAATCTCCTCTATGCTTGATAGGGAGTAAGAAGTCTCCTTAAATATTTGATAAAGAACAAGTATCTATTCCCTAATCAAGAGGGAATGAGGATCTCCTCTCTAGTTGAGAGGGAATGATGATAGACCTCATATTCTACATGTCTCATGCACTAAACCATGACTAATAGGCATAAGTATAAGTGAAGGCACTAGGAGGGAGAATGGAGGTTTGGATAAACATTTGGGATTGATACTCCTTTAGGATAGATAATCCAAGATAGAAAATAATCTAATGGATTGACACTCTTTTAGGACTGGAAAAGGTATCAAATATAAGAGTGGTCGAAGAGGATTGATATTCTTTGAGGATTGGGATTCCAATATAAGAATAATCCTAGAAGAACATACCTAGTGAACATTTGGATGGGCTATGTGCCTTAAGAGGTAGTGTGGTGTCTCACGTAAAGCCTCCCAACATTATGCTCTAATCTAGTTAGAGCTTATTAGTTAATGCCTTGTTATGTTGACAATGTTGGTTATGATGTTGATGCTTAAAAGACGGCTTATCAATCCTACTCTTCTTATGAGAATATTTCAATTTGAGAGAATCCTTGTACTAGTAATGTAATTATGAATACCTCTCTAGTTAAGAGGGAGTGTTGGATAACGTAACTAGTTACAGTCTTCAAAATTATCTTTGTACTTCATTAGGGGGATTTTGAGGTCTAAAATGGGCCTCCTAAGTAAATTATAAAATAGTAGTGGGAATAATAAAATAGATTACCTTACATCATCAAATTTTAGAGGGAAAATGGAAAAAACTATTTTTTGAACTCATATTTTCAACTTATCTCCCTATGGGTTTAATCAAATTTTGAGCACCAACACTCGTTGGATGAAAAATTTTATTCCTCATCGAAGGAGTAACCATGTTGCATACTTTTGATGAACCCTACTACATGAAAAATGAGGAATACATGAAAAACTTGATTGCAATCACGTTTTTTTTTTTTTAATGTATTTCTCATTTTTCATGTAGCAGGGTCCATCAAAAGTATGCAACATGGGTACTCCTTGGATGAGGAATCAAATTTTTCATCCAAAGAGTACTCCAACTCGAAATTTGAGTAAAACGTTAGGGAGATAAATTGAAAAAAATAGTTTTATTATTTTATTCTTTTTAAAACTTTTTACTTTTTTACTCCAAAAATGATGAATCATCCCCCATGGTTGACATCATCATCTTGAATCCAATTGGTTCTTATAAAGTTTATTTTGGTTGTACATTTTTCTTAGGAGGCCCATTTTAGACCTCAAAGTTCCCCAAATGTATGACATTGTATATTTTTGTAAAAAGAAGAAACATAATTATTATTTTCGAGCATGGGTTTCATGCTTAAGTTGATTTTTGTCATTAGGTCAAGCATGTTCTTCATGCTTCTAGGGTTTTTCAAGTCAAAAGAGTATTTTTCATAAGTTTTGAATTCAAGTCCCATTTGGACTTTGACAAGAAAGAGAAAAGATAATTTTATTTTAAGTAAATATGTCAAATTTGTCCCTACAAACCCATGTCATCCCTTCCAACAAAACTCAGTGTAGGATAGCCATATTCGACCCCTTGAAAAGGGTATATATAGAAAAGAGCTCGACTCATTTGAAGATATCCAAGTAAGTTTGATCTCTTGTGCAAGAAAGAGCTAAAATAAGTGATAAAGTCAAGAAAAAAAGTCAAAGCAAAAGGTGAAACAAAATCAAAGTCAAAAGAGAGAAAATATTCCCTAGAAAATCTCACACGTACAAACAATTTAGAGTTTTAGGGAGGCTGAAAATTAGATTTTTGTTATAGGACACTGAAATTATGTTGTAGTGGTTGAGATCTGAAATTTGACCAGTTTTAGAAGCCTTTGGCCATCGTTGACTTGTGAGGGATTTTACTTGTAGGAAAGACTTGGAAGGAGGGCTGAATTGGGGCTTGCGGGTGGAGTTGGCCTTGAAATTTGGGTCTTAGATTTCTCATTTGATCTCATTCTATAAGAAGAGAAATATTATTTCTGGGTTTTCCCCTTGGATGGATTTTTCCCTTGCTTGGAGCATATGTTTTGTGTCCATTATCTTTTACGATATTCATGGTTTATGGTCTTGATAACTATTTGATGAAAAGAATCTAATAAAGAACAATAAGAAATCAACTAAAGTCCACAAGAAATTATTAAGGAAAGGAAACTTGTTTTAATAGCTTCCCTGCTTGATTCTCCAACGGACATGTCACTGTCCTCATTGGTTTTTTTCAACCAAAACTCCATCTCCATTTTGTCACCTCTACACATCATTCCGGCCTTACGTCATCTTGACACTTGCATTTGTTTCCTGCCCTTAAACCTCTTGGGAAACGTCATCCCAACACTTTCAAACAAATTCAATGTTCACCCATGCTAAGCTATTGACCCAATACTTAATTAACACATCATCCTGACTCTTTTCTCATTTGTCAAATTCCACCTCCACCTGACGTCCAATCATCCCAACCATTCCTCTAACTGCGCACTTTGATACCTCCAGGGAGATGGACTCTGGGACGTGAATTTTCCTGTTAGTTATAGTGTCATCTATTAATATCAACAATGGAAATTGGCCCTTTATTAAAGTGTGCACACCCTTATACCTTTAGGAGGATTCAAATCTCCCTCGTAGGCCACTTTTTAGTCTTCACACCAAATAACGAACTCCACATCATCCTAACCTTCTTACATGTTGGTAGATCTCCACATCATCATAGTTCCTAATCACTTCAATTGTTCCAAAATAAATTCACTTATCCAATTTGTTGGGTAATAGACTCCAGGATATGGAGATATTTCGCATCAATCATCGGTCCCGATATCTATTAGATGAAAATGTCCCACAATTTCAATGTATTAAGTCTTGACCCCATTTCAATCCTCTGATCTTTTGCTTGCGAGATTTCACACAATGATCCAACTCTAGTTCTTAATCAATACACTATGATCATCATGCTTCCGCTGCGCCACTCTGAGTACTTTGGATCGTTGATCCACTTGCTTATCCGTGATCAATAGTTAATCTTCATCAATTATAAATGAAGCGACTTCGACCCTGCTCCAAAGGATTTATGCCTCCTCTATGTGGTTGATTCCTCTAAATTTAACTTATCTTCTCAGACATTTTCCCTCCTAAGCTTTAGACAATTATTCAACCTATGTGTAATTTCTATGGAACTTACTCTAAGTGAAATCCCTCTTCATCTTTAACTACACCTTCAAGAGACATATACAAACAAAGTACAAATTATAGGGTTCACAATAATTCTTTCAACACTCGAAAGAGTGTTATTCTATTAAATTACATGCTCTATACAAAATTATAGAAAGTCCCTGTCCTTGACCTAATTTACATTAAATTGCCCATCTTGGCCTTATGTCCATATTTGGCCTCACTATGTTGGCCCTCTGAATACTCCTTTCTCACTCCTCTTCTATATTTTGTTCTCATTTTACATAATTATATAAAAGAGTATTTTGAACTACAATGAATTCAAATCCACAAAATTTTCAACAAACCCCTATTCTAGGAGCCTCTTGGTCGAACTATTCGTCAAGGGATCTAACTAGTTCTAAGATCTCTCTAACTCATTCATCATTCTTGAAACCTCTTCTAAGAAGTAGGTTTTATTACAATTTCAATCATATTTACACAATTTCTCTAGATTTCCTTAAAAACATAGGAAATACAAATAATTAAACAATTACACTCAATTAGGGAACCAACTCCCTTGGTAAATGAAAGACCCCTAATTCTAGTCAAAATGTGTTTTGCCTTGGAGGTAAGATTCTCCTGCATCATACTCCCAAGGCGAAAAACATTCATGGTCTCCTGACCATGTGATTTCATATACTGATGAAAATCCTCTTGGGTCCCAAACTTTGGTGTGTATATGCCTAACTACTTTGTTGCTTTGTTGTTGCTTTGTTGCCTTCACTTCTCCAGGCTTCCACACTTTATGTTGTTGATGTTGTTTTCTTTTTGATTCAAAGTTCTTTAGTCAGCTGGACTTTCTTTTTGTTTTTCCTCCTATGTCTATTGTGCCTTCTCCTATATCTCTTCCTCATCAACATCCACACTTCATCAATCTCTTTGCCAACCTCTATCTCTAGATGAATTTTATTTTCGGCACTCCCCTCAAGTGGTTTCACATCCTCCTCTAGTATAAGAGTTATAAAAATCTTGCCAATCCACTGATCATTGTTTGCAATCCTCTCGTCATTGTTTTTTAACATAATTTCCTTTTCCTCTAACTGTGTTTTTGCAATTCGAATATGCAGTCTTTGGCTTTCTATCCTCTCCTCCAAGAAATTCAATTCCTCATATAATTCAACAAAATCAGCTTGAATTGTACCTATGTCCTCCATGTAATATCCATCACTTGTATATTCTACTAGGCATTCCTCCAAAAGTTCTATTTGTTTTTCACATGTGCTTTCTTCCTCTGACATGAGACTTTCAATTAGTATTGAAATCTCCTTAAGCACGCCTTCATGAAGTAATTCCCCACCTTTTTATGTTGCTTCATATTTTTCACTTACATAATCTCCATAAGATGATGTTGATTCAACCTCCTATAGAAAATAAATTAAGGTTTGTTCTCCCTCAATTTCCTCTATCATAACAACTTCTCTATCAATTCATCATCTTCAAATTCAATAAACACATGCTTGCAAAATTTCTCCATCTCATCCATCTTTTCTAGAAGTCTCATTTCTTCATTAACTTGCATAATCACATCATTTAAGCGTTTATCATTAGCTACCAAACCTACATTCATATACAAAATATTAGATTTAAAAACATAAGGATCTTCATTCAATGCCTCAGCGACCATATATTCATACTGATTTAAACTAATCCCATAGTCCATCAGGTCACCTATAAATTCCTCGTCAACATTTCTAGCTTCCTTCTCATCAATTAGGAATAAAAAAAAAAAAAACTCATTTGATACTCAGTTTCTCTGAGTTCTTCCTTCAACCTATCATACATTCTCTACCTTCGCTTCCTTTAAAATGGATGTCATCTCACCTTCTTCAGCTTCATTGTCTAGCCATATCTCTGGTATTCTTGGTTTTCCTGCAGCAGTTTTTTCAGATGATTGAGTTTTTATCTTAACTCAACCATCTCCTTCTAAAATTCCTCATCACTCATCCTTTTATACTAACTACTTTGGAATTTGTCTTCATCTGATTGTGACTTCTCCTCTCTGAACCCTTGACATGACTATTAGTATTCATCCTTTCCTTCTTCTATGAACTCTCACTGTCCACCTGTGAGCTACAACAAGCCTTCTCCATCTCTTCAATAAGTATGCCACTTGTTACCAATACCAATTCATGCTATTGGTATCCTCTCTTCTTCTGGTCCTCTTCGGTAGAACTTCTTCTCATTATTCTTTTTCTTGAGCATGTATGCTCCTTAACTTTAAAGTATGTTGGATTTTTCATCTTCATCTACTCACCTCTCCCTTATCGTTGAGAAATTTGTTGTCCTCTCTTCAAAAATTTCATCTTATTGTTTGGGTTTTGTCACAATTCCTCTTTCTAAGAGCTTTGCTTGCTCACTCTTCCTCTATCATAGCTTCATTGCTACACTAGTTTCTATCAATCTTCCTTTATGCTATCTGCAAACATAATTCTTCATGGCTATAGTTAACAAAACATCATAAATTTTTTATAAGACCTATACCAAGATCTTATGCTCAACAATCTTCCTTTTGGTCCACTCCTTTGAACCAATTCTCCTCCAAAACCACTTTTTCTCTCTATTCTTCAAACAATCTTCCTCAAGAGTGCATCAACTCTTTCAACCTCTATAAGCATCTTCAAAAAAAAAATATTTCTTTATAATTCCTAAAGAAATTTGATGTTCTTCATTCTTTAATCAAATTGAAATAAAATAAAATATGTTTGATTGCCATGCCTCTGGATTTTCACATCATTATTCAATGCAAATCTACTATGATTTTCTTCTTAAGAGCTTTGTACCTTTAATTGTGTTGACTCTACCTTTACCATTGCAACCCTTCAATGTTCTTTTAATTCAATACATTTTGTGCTCCTTTCCTCACAAGATCTCCAATGCTTTTCCTCAAGCTTCACCCTGTGGTCATCAATCTTCAACCTCAATATAAATTGCAAAACAAAAACAAGTTTACCTCTTTTAGACTCTTGATCCTGCTATTGTACCTTATTCCACCATTTTTATCTAAAACAACTCCTTTGTTGTTATCTCCTCTGTTGGTTCACTTCCAATACTGCCATTATTTCTTTAATAATTCAAATAATTAGGTTTAAAACTTACTTTGATACCAATTTTGATGCAAGCGTGGCTAGGATATGGTCATCATTTTGTTATCGCTATGACAAACACCCTCCAAAATTTTTCCTACGCTTGAATTTTGGAGAATCCTTGTGATCTTACGATCTATCATTCCAAGTTTATCAACATCACTTCATGATTTTTTGATGTTTTCCTAAGTGTTTAAGCCTTCTTCTGAGATTTTAACTGTCGAAACCACTTGCTTACACATGCTTATCTTTTGATGCATTCACATTCACACCTTTTTCTTCCAAGCTCAATGGAAAATGTTTACCTTTGTATACAAGCATTGTGCAGTCCTTGAGAACAATGCTTGTGTAGCCTCTAGAAAAAAAGCATGCATAGTCACTAGTAACAATGATTTTGTATTCCTTGGAAATAGGCATTCCACAACACATAGACCCTACACAACCCCTATATATAGTTATTACAAAGTTGATAGGGATAGTGACTACACAATCCATGTGGACAACCAATGCATAGTTTTGGTTGATAGATGACCTCACTCTTAGTTGCTAGTGTATCATCTTCTTAGTGAGTTTACTCAATTATCACTTTTGCGCACTTTTTCTTTCGTAAGTGTCGCTTTCATTTTTGTGACAGTCATTTTTGCTTGTTTTCACTTTCAAAAGTGTCACTTTTTCTTTCTTTAGTTGTCACATGTGTCACTTTCACTTTCTTTAGCTTTTGCAAGTGTTGTTTTCACTTATTCTTACTATCACAAGTGTCTCTCTTGAATGTTTTCACTCCTACATGTGCCACAATTTTTCGCATCACTAGAGGATGCTTTAGCACTCTAATCTACATTAATTAATTTTATATATCATAAGAATATGTGTTAGACACTCTCCCACAACTTAGCGCACTTTTTGGTTGCAGTCGACACTTGTGTTCTAAGTGTCGCAAAGCTACATTTCAACTATCACACTTAGAAATAATTGTTTCTTTGTTGTTATTTCAATGAATGCATGTTAATTCTGGGTGTTAAGTGTTTCATTTTTGTGTGGTTGATCGTTTATGAGTGTGTGACAGTGTTCAAGTTTCGGTCTCACCTTTCCACCTTATTGATCCCACATTTAGTCAATTTCTAAGGCTTTCCTATCTTCGTAACTTGCCCGACCAACCTATCCTCGTCTTTCCTTCATGAAATGTGCACTACATAGTATCAAGCCCCATTCATCCATCTTACCTCCTAGAACTGTGCTTTGCACAGTCATTGCCTCCAAGACTACACATTGCACAATCCATGTGCCCAGTCCTTACCTTCTACTCTTGCTAACTGCGCAATATTTTCCTAGTCATACCTCAACTGCACATTGTGTATTCTCAGTCAACAATTAGGCCCTATATTAGTCCTTGAATTTCTCAATTGCACAATCAATTGTCTCTGTCCTTCCAGAACTACACATTGGCAATCATAGTGAAAAAGTCTGCTTCATTGTATCTCTAACTCCCCCAACTGTGCAGTGTTGTCTTCCTGTTTCATCTCAATCAACATGTTGCATGAGGAATAAGATAGACTAGGATATTTCAGGACTATTGTTTTCTTGTCATGTGATTTCCATTTGAAGATGTTGTATCTTGACATGACAGGATGATGCTCAAGGAGAATTCCAAGGAGATTGTATAAGAATACATTTGTAAAGCTGGAATCACAAAGAAATAATCAAGCAAGGAGATGAAGGAACATTGGATTATGACAGAAGAATGAAGATCAAGATGACATTGAAGACTCCTATCATTCCAACCTTTTGGAGGATGAATATTAAGTACATGCAAGACCTATTATGATGATGTGAAGATAGCGGTAAGAAGAGAAGCTTAGCCATGACACACCATAATGAAGTTCCATGTCATCATTGCCAAGTCATGTCCTATCCAAGTGTCACCATAAAATTCATATGTGTCAATGTATTTTTCCACATCATTTGTGGAATGTAATTATTGTATTTTAAAAAATTAGAAATCGTAAAATGTGTGAAAGACTAAGGGTCCCACATGGAACGTGAAAAGTCAATAGAAATTTCTAGAGTAATTAGAAGCTCAAAGCTGACATAGGAATTTGAAAAGCCACATGGAAGCTCAAGAATCACATGGCGGTGAAGGGTCGCCTCATTTCTTATAAATACACCCTCATAGCTCAAGAGAAAAGGAATTTGGAGTTTTCACCTTGGCTTCTCTAGCTTGGCATGGGAGAGAAGATCTTTCTTTGGAGGAGCAAGTGGTGACTTAATGTTCCGCTATTGGGACTAGTGTGGCATCATTGTAATCACATATATTCAAATGTTCACTTAACATATGAAGCTCTTTGAGCCGCCATACTTCCATGAATATTTCATGAACGATTGTAAGCCTATTATTTCATTTTTGTGGTGTATTTTTATGTTAACACATACTAATGAAAATGAATTATTTCATTGGCTTTGGTATGCATCTTGTTGGATGTGCGTTGTTACTTTCTTTTTTTTATCATTGTTATATTGCGAAATAATTTGTAGGTTAATCAATGATTCTTTCCATGATCTTGTGTGTCTCTTTTAGGATAGTACTATTACGTTTATTCTAAAGGCTCACTCTCTCTTCCCTTCCGTGAAAGTACCTTATATACATTGCAATTGTATACTTCACAATGTCAACTTACTCACTTGTTTCAAATATTGTTTGCATAATCTATTATGTTGATAATTGCAGCCAAGGAAAATACTTAAGATTATGGAAACCAACCTTATTTCCCAGTTGGGGCTCCTACTCCAAATGGTGTGAGGTCTGATTGAGAATTCATATAGGGGAGAACCCCTTGTTGGGGGATTTCCAACACCATCAACACATTCCCTTTCTCTTAATCTGACAGGATGCTTCCCTCAATATCTATATGTGAAATAAATCCCTTTTATGCCCAAACCTACCTATTTTAAGCTAAGTGGTACGAGTTGGAAGGGTATAATACAAAGTCTTTTATACCACCACTATATTCAAGCCTCGTTATAATACACAGGCGCAAGACCCTTTATACAACATATAAGCCAAGGGAAGGGATGATCCCCTTTTAAATGATAGCCACCAGAGCTAAGCTCTTTCATGATACACAAATGTGCAGTTATAACTTTTTCCCTTTAACTATGTTGGATTTCCCTATAACTCTCGACTCTTAGGATTTTCCTCTTGCTTCTCATAATATGACTGAACCTTGTGACCTAGTCCTTTTTCTTAAGTGTGTAGTTCTTTATCTGCCTGATACATGTCACTGTCATCGATGGTTTTCATAAACCAAAGTGCCATCTCCATCTCGCTTCCTCTACACATCATCATGGCCTTGCATCATCCTAATGATTTTATTTGTTTCCTACTTGTAAACCTCCCAGGAAAGTCCTTCTAGGACACGTCATACCTACAGTTTCAAACGAGCTCAACCTTCACCCACACTAAACTATGGGCCCAGAACTTTATTAACATGTAATCCAAACTCTTTTCTCATTGGTCTATTGCCACCTCCATCTGGTGTCTAGTCATCCTGACTGTTCCTTTGACTACGCACTTTGATGCCTCCTGGGAGACAGACTTTGGGACATGAATTTTCCCATTAGTTACGGTGTCGACTAATGACATCAACAGTGGACCCCAACCCTTTGTCAAAGCATGCACACCCTTATACCTTTGGGAGGAGTCAACACTCCCTCATAGGTTGCTTCTCTTTTTTCACACCAATAAATGAACTCCACATCATCTCAACCTTCTTACATGTTGGTGGATCTCCATGTCATCCCAACGCCTAATCACCCCAGTAATTCCATTATAAATGCACTTCTCTAATCACTTGGGTAACAAACTCTAGGAGATGGAGATATTTCCCATCAATCACTGGCCTTGATCTCTATTGGATGACAAAGTCCTACTGATTTAATAAATTAAGTCTCGGGCCCTTTTCAATCCTCTAGTTGTCTTCTTACAAGCTTACACACAATGATCCAGCTCTGTTTCTTATTCAATACATTATGATCACCATGCTTTTGCTGCACCACTCTAATTGTTTTGGATTTTTTTGATCCATGATCAACAACTTATCTTCATCAACTATAAATGAAGGGAGTTCATCCCCGCTCCAAATGATTTTCTCCTCCTCTTTGTAGTTGATTCCTCTGTATTTAACTTGCGTTCTCAGACATTTTACCCTCCTGAGATTTAAACAATTCTACAACTTCTGTGTACTTTCTATGGCACTTACTCCAAGTGAAATCCCTTCTGAGTGTTAACTACACCTAAAACACACATATACAAACACAGTACGAATTACAGGGTTCACAATAATTCTTTCAACATTCAAAACATAGTGTTCTATTAAATTACATGCTTTGTACAAAATTACAAAAAGGCCCTCTCCTTTACTTGATTTACATTAAATTGTCGCTCTTTTCCTTATGGCCATATTTGGCCTCTCTGCTAAACCTATTGACACTCTTCTCTCACTCCTCTTCTACATTTTGTGTTCATTTTACATAATTATATAAAAGAGGATTTTGAACTACAATTAGTTCAAATCCACAAAATCCTCAACAAACCCCTATTCTAGGATCCTCTAGGTCCGACTATTCCTCAAGAGATCTAACTAATCCTAATATATCTCTAAATCATTCATCATTCTAAAAAAATCTTCTAAGAAGTAGGTATGACTACAATCTCAATCTTGTTTACACAATTTCTCTTTATTTCCTTAAAAACATAGGAAATGCAAATAATTAAACAATTATTCTCAATTAGGGAACCAAATCCCTTGGTAAATGAAAGACCCCTAAGTCTAGTCAAAATGCATTTTGACTTGAAGGTAAGATTCTCTTGCATCAACATGGATTCTACTAATGCAAGGGGTACTATTAAATGGGGAAATCCATGAAGATGAGTAAATTACTACCTACCAAAGAAGACATTTATCATGTGCAAAGGGAAGGTGATGATAAACGTGGTTGAGAAAGGGGGCATGATGGTTAACTCACTAGGTGTTACAAGGTTAAGCATAGTCTAGAGGATACCTATCATGCCAATGAGAAATAATACCTTGAATTTTGATATATTGTCATAGGGGTAGGGTTTCGTGTTGAGTGAAAAAGTAACATGCAATCATGGAACCAAGACCCCATATGAAAGTACCACATAGATATATTTGATCAAATGTGTATATGTGAGAACAACGAAATAACAACAAGTCACACTTCATGGGTATCCTAAACATTGTAATGGACCAAAAATGGAAAATTTTGATAGGATGAAGTGAGGTTTCCTTAATGTACATTGTGACTTGGTCCCAATGGTAGGAACGGTCTTGAAAATGGAGCTTGTACACTTTTAAATGAGTCTCTAGAAGATGTTAAGGGTAATGTATATAAGGTGGGTGGGGCCCATAGTGCCACATCATAAATGACAAGGCCTCTTGACCTATACATGTATCAATGGCTTGATCAATGAAGGGTATGGGATAATGATCTTTGGGACATATTTTGTTTAGATCCCAGAAATCAATACATACTAAAGGGTTCCCTATTTTTTCATGACAGGATAAGGTTGGAAACCCATGATATATAGGTGATAGAATACATGAATCTAGCTTTATGAAAGTTATCAATTTCAAGTTTGATAGTTTTGGCTTTCGATGGGTCCAGTGGTCATTGTTTTTTCCTTATAAAAGAGGAACCTACCCATATGTTGACATGGCGTTCTACAATTGTATGACTTATACCTGACATTTTCTCATAATACTAAGCAAATATTTCACAATATTCTTGGAATAGGGCTTTGTAGGAAACTACTACTTTTTTAGAACATGTTACCCCTAGCGATATCTCCTCAACAATGCTTGTATTGATTGAAATGTCCACCTTAATGGTATGGGATATATTAGCCATTTTACCCTCTTCAAAGGTGTCTAGCATGAGAATGGGGTTTTTAAACTACTCGACGTGCCCGGTAGAGATGAAGTCTTTGGTTTCCACTACATACACATTGTCTGGAGGTGATGTGGATGATGTAAAGGCTCCTTCCGGAAGAAAGAAAGAGTGATGCTACATAATGTCCCACGGGAACTCTAGTGTTATCATGTCCTTGAGGATATCCTCGTTAGAGTGGAATATGCTTGAAAAGGGTGACGTTGGCATCGTTGAGTCATGAGGCAATGGTTGGCGCATGGAAGTACTAGTGGACATTCAAGGATATGATATCATATTAGGTACTGTAGGATCAATATGTGGACAAAACATAGACAGGTTGGGTCCATGCTATCTTTGATGGTGCTACCTTCATTATGGATTAATCAATCTCGACACCATGGAATGATGATCAAATGACTAGTATCATGGTTTTGTTGGAGATTAGTTTTAGGAATCATCGCATAATATTTAGTATCGATCGATGTTTTGAACCTACTTGTGAGATTCATCTTCAAGATGAAAAATGAATGTAAAGAAACATGACCCTCCTAAGTAGAAATAAATAAGAAATTGAGAGGAAAAAAGACCCACAAAGAAAAAACCCTAAAATTAAAACTTAATAATTATTTTTACGGTTAATGTTAATGTTAATTAATTGGTTTTAGGAATAGTTTATTAATTATCTAAAGTTAATGTTGGTTAATGCTACTTAATATTAGGAATTAGGTTATATTACTATAAATTAATAATCTTATTAATTAATGTATATATAATAATGTATTAAATTTTATAATATTATTAATGTATATATGTATGGGGATTGTGAAATGATTATAAATACTTATTAATGTTAATAATTGTGTAAGAATTATTTAATGTTTTAACCCTATATATGTGTATGTGTGTTAAAACATTAAAAAATTCTTACATAATTATTAACATTAATTATATTGATAATATCATATTAATTAATAGTAAGTATTTATAATCATGGGATACTTTATATATATATAATATAATATATATATATATATATATATATATATATAATATATTATTAATATTATAATTAGATATACACTAATTAACTAACATTAACCTTAAAAATAATTATTAGGTTTATTTTAAAGTTTTATATTCATCGTTTTTTTTTTCTCTCCATTTCTTATTTATTTCTACCTAGCAATGTCATATTTTTCATCATGAAGATGAAGCTCAAAAGTAGGTTCGAAACGTTGATTGATCCTAAATCTTATGCAGTGAATCCTAAAGATTAACCTCACAAGAAGGTTCAACGTCGATTGATCCTAAATCTTATGCAATGAATCCTGAAACTAATCTCCAACAAAACTTAAATCACAGAAGTCTAAATTCTACAGTATCGTGGTTCCTATAAATGAAGAAATACCATAGATATGTTCATGCTAGTGGAGTCGCAAAATTCTAGTTTGGGATTTGATGCAAGGGTGGACCAAATCCCTTTATTCTTTTTAGCCTTGTTGCTACCTACAAGAGAGCCCATAATCATATGGTTAGAAATGAAAAACACAAATAAACATGCAATTTAGCTAAACATAATATACAAAGCACAAAACTTATGAAAAGCATGGAAGAAATAAATTCAAGAGATTGATAAGAAAAATCCTCTTTATTAGTTGATCTAAAGAGATATAATAAACATCCTAGAGACACTAAAGGGAGTATGTTGAGTAATGGTACTATAAAAATATCATAAAGGAAGGTCTCTGTCTTCATATGCAAGAAAATTTCTCTCCTCAACGAAGCTATGAGAAAGATCTCAATGATGAACTCTGACTTAATGTAAAACAATCTTGATTTCCTTAGAAATTTTGGGAGCATCACCTTACACAGCCTTCTTCTTCTTCTTAGCTCCAATTATGATAGTATATATAGGCCCATGTCCAGTAATTGGCTCCCCCTCACACATTAATCAGATTAGGATGAGTCGAAGACCAAAGTAGTCCTTTGGGGGCTCCTTATTTAAAATTCAAGAGTGGAATGGCTCAAGAATGAGTTGTGAAGGATTTTCATTTCAATAGAAGTTGGCTCATTCAATGTGAGGTGGTCTACGGGGTATTGAGTTGTCACTTTGCAGATTTGTGAAACTATTGAAGAAACAATTGCAGTGATATATACAAAAAATATTTTAAGATATTTGTGTGGTTTGATTTTTTAAATGAACCTTAGGAAAATTTGTTTTTTGGTAGATTCTTGATGTTTTTGAGTCTCACTAATAACTTGTACATGTTGTTTTCTGATGTTGAGCATACACTAACATGTATAATTAGGTGTATGATTTTTCCATGATAACATGGCCAAATTAGTTAAAGGACTATGGTGAATTTAGTTCTACAACTATATATAGAAATAAAATTATGTGAGAAAAGAGGGTTCCTCATGTAGAATAACCAGTGAAGCTAGTCCCATGCAAATCAATGAGAGGAAGTCCATTGGATGTGCACAAAACATGAAAGATTGGAAGAAGCAGTTCTAGTAGATTTAGATGGGGTGTGTGTGTGTGTGTGTGATGTGAGAGGGACATTGAGTTTTGTTAAATGAATATATGTGTTATATGAGACCAATGAACAAAAGAGCTAGTCTAGAGCAAGTAAGAATGACATGAAATTGAATAATGTGTGATGAAGTTAAGTTGAAATACCATGGGTGAAAACCATGAATCTATGCCCATGATAAAGAAAGGGAATAATCTATAAAAACAAAGGATAACTCTTGAAGAGGTGCATTATCCACTGTAATTAAAAAGATCAAGGCATCTAGATTTACTTCATGGAAAAGGAAACACATATCTAAACAAGCTCTATGCCAGTTATCGCAGATATGAGACAAAGTATGTAGAGAAGAGAATTGTGTTGCAAAAAATAAAGAGAAAATGTATGCATAGGATTCCCTGGTAGAGGTTGAAATAATAGAATGCTGAGATCAAATCCATGGTGTAAGAGAGAGTGGGAAAGGATGAGTAATTGAGAGAAGCATAGTCTATTGTAGAGAAAGAAGAGATGCATAGAAAATCTATATGTTTCAATCAGATCCAAGCTAGAGGAGAAGAGATGTTGAGTAGATCTTAATGTTGTGATTAGATATGGGCTAGAGGAGAAGAAAGGTAGTGTGGAGAGAGAGAGAGTATGATTGCAAAAGAAGGCTAAATAATATTTTGTATGGGATATTTTTAGATGTGGTTAAGTCTAGATCTAAAAGAGCTAGTAAATAACTAAGGATGAGAACAACTCTGAGAAGGAACATAAGAAACCTTAAGAAAGACCAAGTTAGAGCAACGAATAGGAAGTTATATGAGAAAATTTGTTTTAAAAATCTTGTGAATCTAAGTTTGAAAATGTGATGAAAAATAGATTTGATAGGTAGAGGAAGTAGGTTCTTTTATTTCAGGGGATTAGAGTCTCCTTCAGGTTGGTTCTTGTAAATAGCAAGGGGTTGGTGCCTGCAAACAGTGGGAGTTGGTGCTTCCAGAAAGTGGGTGTTTGCAAAGAAAAAGGGGGTTGGTGTCTCCAACAGGGTGGTTCCTGCAAATAGTTGGAGTTGGTGCTTCTAGAAGATGGGTGATTGCAAAGAAAAAGGGAGTTGGTTCTTGCAAATAGTGGGAGTTTGCTTCCAACAAGTGAGTGCTTGCAAAGAGATGAGGGTTGGTGCCTCTTGTAGGTTGACTCCTACAAAATATTATGTAATTTGAATTTGGTGCTTGCATTTACATTATAATTGAAAGAAGAATTGTGGTTTTCTCTAGTTTTGGTTTCCATGTAAAGTTCTTTTATTTAATGTGTTTAATGTGGTTTCCCTGGTAGTGCCTTGTTGAATTGTTGAATGTGTTTAATTAGCTAAATATTTGTCATATTTTATAAAACATTGATTAACCCTCGATCTCACTATTTTCCTAGTTTCCAATAAGTCATTCATAGGAAAATGTGTAGGTGTTAAGAGGGCTTGGATATTCTTATTTTTTAACTCTATTTTCAATGTTATGATAATGGAAAAGTGTTATTCTTCAACTAGTTGTCATTAGTTGTTCACAAGTTCCTTGTGAGGACCTTGGGTAGGGCACATCTAAGACACTTTAAAGGACCTTTTGTACCTTTATTTATGCTACTGCAAGCATTTTAGTATTTTTTCCTTATACTAGGGATAATGCATAATTAAATGTATGCTTATTGTAGTAGCTTTGTTGTAGCATTTCATGGTGCCATTACTTTTTCTATGACAGAAAAAAATTTCACCTAGCTTAATCAAATAGATTTTATTTCATTATATGGTTATTATGACATTTTTCCTTTCTTGTAGGCATTCCTAATTTCCTATATAATTTTAGATGGCATTGTTTGTATGCTTGTAGAAATTTCTATGGCAGCACACAATTCTTGTAGTAGAGTTTCTAGCTATGTTTCATTTCATTTGTAGACCTTAGTAAGAATTAGAAATGGTGTATTGGACCATGAACTACTCCATCTTTTATCTTAGTTCAACTTGTGTAGTAGAATAGATTATAAATAATGTTTACTTTGTTTTGACTTGCATAGATAGCTACAACTTGATTTATATCATGTTTAGCTCTTTCCTCGCCCTATAAACTTTCTTTTTTCCCCTTCATTTAGTTAATTTATAGTTTTTTAGCATTTTAAAAAAAATATTCTTTGATTCTTTCAATTATCAACTATAACTCTCCCTTATAGAATAATTTAAGGTGGTATGTTGAAGAATTAGTCTCTTACCATAGATAAATGCACATATAGAATCTGCATACATAATGCACAATACTTTTTAAGTTTAGACAAATCCCAACTTGACATTAAAAATGTTGAGCTAAGAAGTATAGCATTTTTGCTATTATTATGAGCTCCATCACAACTAAATAAATAGGATTAATCAAAATACTGGTTGGAAAATTGGAGAAAAATAGCTCAAATTTTACATTTACATTACATAAGTTAATTCTTTTAAGGTTTGATTGAAGTTTATGCATTGTGGGTCAAAGGATACTCAAAGATTAAGAAACTAATGATGCTAGAAATATGATATATATCATTCTGAGAGGGCACTCTTTCTACCATGAATAGTCACAGAAAATGGAATAATTAAAAGATGAATTCTTATTATTATTAGGACAATATGTCTTCAAAAAAATTATTTTTCATAATCTTGAGATTTGAGATTAAGTATATAAAAACTGATTTTTTATTTTTATGGGCATTATATTTATTATAACTAAAAGCAGAAAAAAAAATTAAGAATAATGTACTACAATATTATAATTTATTTATTACACGCGTGGTTTAGTATAAATCAATCTAAATCCATCATAAACTCAAATCCATCAAGTGATGAGAGGAATCAAATCTCTCAAGGTGTGAACAATTCCTTAAGTTTTGCACTCAAAAATAGATTTTCACCTCAAAAGATTTGATCCCTTTCCACACATGGTAGATCCAAGGTTAAGATGAATCTAAATTGATTCATATTTTACTGTTATCATATTTTAAAATTTATATAATATTTTATATTTGATCAACATATGTTAACCCTATGTTATTGTTTCTTGAATTCTTGAGTGTAAAATGCATCTTACCTTTCTGGAGAGAGTATTCTTTTAATTGATTAAAATTTGTATTACCTTTTGAATAGGAGATTACATGAAAATATGGAAATTTTGGATTGGTTAGTCATTGGGAAACTCAACCAATTCCAAAATCAAAAGACAAGTTAACCTAAGATTGAAAATACAAATACATATACTGAGATTCTAGTCTTTGAGGCCATGAATAATCATGGGATTTTCTAAGGGTCTTTTCTTATGAACATCATTCCATCTCAAGAAGTTGTCAAGAGTAGATGGTTCAGAGACAATTGCTACATTTTCTTGAGGAAATTCCATTTATGGAGGGTCTACAGTTGTGGTTGCTTCCTTATCATTGTCCAAGTGATTTGATTCATGAAGACATTTGTGTCTGCTCATGGACAAAACCAAGACGATGGATGTGTCTCTTTCTTCTCCATACAGGGGATGGACCCCAGAATCTAAGGGATGAGATAACGTTGTGTTGGACTTAGCTAAAGCTAAGGGACTAGATTTGGTTGCAAAAGATTTTTGTTGTTGCATGTTGTGTTGCTTATAAATTTAGGAATGCTTAGATAATTTTGGATATTTTGTGTATTTCCATCCCTAATTTGTTTTCTTAGCATCTGGGGGGAGAGATTGCCCTCAAGAAGGAGGGCAAGCATTGTGGCCCATCACTGGGATGTTGAAACGACCTACAATGGAAGTTGTGCTTTCGTATTTCATTGGATGCGAAAAGGTTAGTCCATTCCAATTGATGAGGGTTCGATTAGGCATCCCTTTACTGAGATATATTTCGACTTAGGTGCATGTAAAGGTTAAAATACCCCTACCTGACATGTTTTTATTTATTGTAACAAAACAACCAAGTGAGTTTCCTACAAATGCTGAGATATTTAGACTTAACAAATGAGTGGGAATATTAAGGAGTCTTACCCAAACTAGACTGGCCAAAGCTACCATGAATAGAGGGTTGAATTCAAGAACATGGATGAAAGGAGAGCCCAAAGAAACCCCAAAACCAAGGTCCTTAATAAAAAATCCTTTGAAGATATCCTTGATTTTTGAAATAAACCACAAAGAAATGATTTGAACTAAAAAATCATTCCATAGGACTATGTTTGATTTACCCATTCCTAGAGTGGAGATGTCGATGGCCAAAGCCCATTAAAATGGAAAACAATGGAACTTTTCTCATTTGCCATACAAGAAATATAAGTTTGGGGGTTATCCACCTCTAGGGTTAGAATATTTGTTAGAAATATTGAACAATACTAAAAGGGGGGGCAGGGGTAGGGGCAAGGGGGGGAGGGGAATTAGTATTGTGCCTTATGAACAATTTTACCAATTTTTCTTTTCTTATTTCAAAACCTTATTTATTCATCCACTAGCAGCATAACACATAAGCAGATCTATGCATAACCATGAATCATAAGTAACATATCAAATCAAATCACCATCAAATAAATAGCCATGAGCAAATAAACATCAAACAACCATAAGAGAAACAAGATACAACATATCAATGCGTAATAATCACACATAGAGATGTAGGATGTAGGGTGGAAACCACAAGGGAGAAAACTATCATCGATTGTTCCGCTCTTCTCTTCTTATATTATCATAAAATTATTCTTTACATATGATCACTGGCCACCACTAGCATGCAAGCCACAACTTGTCGATCACGTGAGCCGCTACTCGCTCTAAGCCACAATTTGTATGAACTTTGAAAGCCACCACTTGCAAGAAGCCACAATTCTCACAAATTTGCAAGCCACCACTCCCAATAAGTCTCGCCTAGCCACCACTCCCAAGTTCTTAGGCCACTACCTAAAGGATATCCCTACACCCTGAATATGAAAGCTACCACTTTCTCACTGAAGGCCCCAACCTTCAAGCTCTCTCGTGGAGCACGTTTTAGAATATTTCACACTGGATCCACAACCTTTGAAATAAAAAAGCTTGTGAGCCTAATTTCTTCCATTTTCATATTGGACTCACAACATCCTCTATGCTCGTCAAAATAAATATAATTTGCGACACAACAATCAATCAACATATAAAACTCTGCAACACAATCTCAACCACAATCAATTTCAACCAATACATCAACCCAACATCATCAATCTGCTTTAAAAAATCAAGTTCTACACACTCAACCATCAATAACACAAACTTCCAGCAATACAAAAACTCGACATTGATGCTACATCAATACATTCTCTACTAAAACCCCTACAACACAAATACATCAATAATTTGAACTCTATTGTAACAGCTACAACAAAACATTAATCTCCATATCAGAATCAATTGGGAGCAACACAATCTACAACACAAATATATTAGACATCTAGAACTATTGTAGCTCCATCATCGTCTAAAATATTCTCCAAGTTTGAGCTCTGATTTACTCTCTGACTCTGCAAACTTGTAGCATACACTCTCTCTCAATCCAACCTCTTATATGGCACTCTCCGACATTTTATAATTGATGGAAGGATGAAATCAATACACATCACTAAACGTCATCATTTTTTACTTTACAACCTTCTAAATGATGATTAACTCAAGGTGACTCTCTCCATCAAAAACCATGTGCAATTACCATGGTTTATGCCACTGGAAATCATTGGGATATGCATAGAATCTGGAAAACTGAGTCTAGAAGGGGTAACACTGGTAATACATTGAGAAATTATGTTACCCTAGGGTATAACATTAGTTTTCCACTGGAAACATGCATTACCTATGTTCAACCCAAAAACTCAACTAAATTTGCTCCAACACCTCCTAAACCTGACCATTTGTTCCTACAATCATCTCCTAAGCCTGTAGACACTCTGCAACCCCATGTCAAGCCTTTGACTATGGAATTGAGTTACTAACACTAGTAATACATTGAGAAATTATGTTACCCTAGGGTATAACATTGTTTTTCCACTGGAAACATGCATTACCTGTGTTCAACCCAAAAACTCAACTAAATTTGCTCCAACATCTGCTAAAGCTGACCATTTGTTCCTACAATCATCTCCTAAGCCTGTAGATACTCTGCAACCTCATGTCAAGCCTTTGACTATTCATCTCAAGACCTCCAAACTTGTTTATGTCAATGCCAACACAATCAAATCCTCAGTTGACTCCTTAGGTGGACACCTAGGTTGACATATTAACTTGAATACCATCAAAAATTGACTCCACCACCGAGTCCATAGCCAAAAACCTTTATAAAACAATAGGATCATGAAATCCACCACATCAATTCCAATACCATGAGATTTTGTAAACCAATAGGATCATTAGGGAAACCACTACTAGGTTGATATCATGAGGATTACCCCTACTAGGACGACATCAATGCCAACACCAGGAGACAACATGTCCAACAATATATTATACTCATTTTACAATGAAGGCTAGCCCCGAGAGATGTTTTATAGTTGGTGACGAGAACCTTGGCTTTAGAGCATCCTTAAAGGATCATAAGTGAGAGGAAGAAGGTGCACCCAAACCTTTAACTCCTTTTTTCAATCTTGAGACTAGGAGGATTAAGGCTTCCCTAGCTATACAATCATCTTTAACTGAATGACCTTTTTAAAGTTGTCTTCCCCCATGTAGGAGACACAATGAGATGGAAGATATTATTGTCCAGTGTTTAATTTTGGTTGCAAGTCTAGAGACAATGTTCGTGGATTTCAGTTGCATATAGTGGGTACCCCCTTAAATAAGCCTTATGAAGACTGAAAAGTTTGAGAGATCTTGAGAAATGACATCATTTTGGAGGAAGGAAAAACCCTATTGCAAAAGAAATTCCCCTTGGTTGATCAGATTTGTAGTAATCACACCAAAATTGGGGGGCTTTGAACAAAAGGAAGAGTCCTTAAGATAAAAATCTCCTAGAGATAGGGTAGTGACAAAAGGTGTTGGGGTTTTCATTGTGATCTCTATATGAATTTTATATTTACTTTTCTTGACAAAGTTAAATATCAATTAAAAATAGATTAAATCTCATTTATTAATTAATTAAAAATATTGCCCACGAGGCGTAGAATATATGGTGATGTGGTGTACTGTTAAGTCACTCTATGATGTGAAGGTCATCAATTCGAAACTCCGTGGGTAAAAATCCAACCATGTTAAGGGTTGGTGTGGTCCAGGCTAGGTGCGATCCCAGGGTGATTTTGACAACTTAGATGCCCATGGGTTGTGGTTTCTCAAGCCATAAGTCAAGCTTGATGTAATCTCTCGAGAACTCAGACAACTTGACAAAAAAAATTAAAATTATTAATTTTCTAAATTAATTAGTAATAATAATAAAAGTAATCTAATTTTAAGATTATGGCTAAGCCAAACACCAAATTGATGTATGAGACACCCTTGTTTGTGGGAGAAAGGACCTTCCACACAAATTTATATTATTGCTAAGACAATATGTCTTCAAAGAATATATTTTCCATTAAGTCTATAAAAATTTAAAAAATTAAAAGGTTTTTTTATTATTCTTATAGGTATTCTATTTACTACATCAAAAAGTAGAAAGCCAAGAATAAAATACTACAATATTATAATTTGCTTATTACATAGTTGTAAAATAAAAGAAGACAAATATTAATTATTGAACATCGAATAAACATTATAAAAACATGTGGTTTAATATAAACTAGCCTAAATTTGTATTAAACCCAAATCAATAAGTGTTCAAAGGGATCAAATCTCTCAAAATGCAAACATTTTCTCAAAATTTGTATTAAAAAAAATGCACTTGGAAAAATTTAATCCATCTCTACACTTGATAGAGCATAAATTTACTATTATCACATTATTTTGAAGAATTTGTTTCATGATTTTTATCCACAATGAATACATTTCAAGTCCAATCAATGTTTCAAGTCCAGATCAAGACCCATCATTGATGATGGGTCTTGATCTAGACTTGAAACGTTCATTAAAAATATTCATTGTGGATAAAATCCAGAAACAAATTCTTCAAAATATGAAAACCATAGAAATTTGCAAACAAGGAGAATATTTTATATTTAATCAACATATTTTAACCTCATGTTTCACTATTAAAATGTAAAATGCATCTCAACTTTTGCCCCTAGAGGCGCTAGACAACCGGTATAGGGGAGTTGATGTCTAGGCATACATGTTTAACATTTAACATTTATATGTAGATAAAATGTTAAAAGTAATATAGAACCCACTATGAGGGAGATGTTGTGTGTAAATGAGTGTAAACATTTAAATCTTGACTCAATTAATAATAAAAGGTTAAAATTAATAAAAATAATAAAATTCAATTTGTTTTATTGTAATTTTATTTTGCACGAGAGCTTAGCCCCTTAAATTAATAAGGGTTGATAGACAAATCATGCTATGGTCTTGCTTTGGTGGGAACTAATAAATTGAGATGTGAAGTATATTTTTTTGCATCTTATTCCTATCCATTTTTAATGCAAAAACTTGCTTAAATTATGGTGGGAAGTAATTGACGGTAAATATGTTATTTACTTGAGTATAAGTAGGTTTTCTTGCAAAGCTTATGAATAAAAAATCACTACACAAATATCTAAAAATCATGCATGAATATTGCAACATATCTATAAATAATGGCACAAAATGTGTAAGGCAAACATCCACATGGAATTAGCTTCAAGTTATGGTCCAATCAAATGTTTGAAAAATATTTTTATTAATAATATTGAAAAAATATATATTTACAATTTGTTACATTGTAATTTTGTTTTGCACAAGAGCTTAGCACCTCCAACTTAGGTTATAAATTATGCTCTCGGAGAAATTGCATATACAATTATAAGCTATATTAGTAAATGATAATTTAATAATGGTTGATAGAAAAATCATCCTTTGGTCTTGCTTTGGTAGGAACTAATAAATTGAGATGTGAAGTGGATCAGTAAATTGCTTGCTGAAGCATAAGAACTTAAATTTTGGTGGGTAGTAACCACTTGTAGGTATATGCATTTATCGTTTTACTTTTCCATAAGTGTTGAAGAAAACATAAATAATGGTGGGAAGTAACTGTGTAAGTATATTTTTTGCATCTTATTCCTATCCATTTTTTATGTAAAAACTTGCTTAAATTATGGTGGGAAGTATAAGTTATTTTCAAATATTTTATTTTTTAGAAGGTTTTCTTGCAAATCTTACCAATAAAAAATCACTACACAAATATCTAAAAATAATGCATGAATATTGCAAGCATATCTATATATAATGGCATAAACTGTGTAAGGCAATTATCCACATGGCATTAACTTCAAGTTGTGGTCCAATCAAATGTTTGAAAAATAATTTTTGAATAATATTGAAAAAATATATTTATTTTTCATAGTTAGCATTATAATTTGCATTGGCCAATGCTAAACTAATAGTGATCAATAGACAAATTTATTGTTAGAGTCCCTTTAAACATATTTAAATTCAGCTAACAAGTACATAAAAACTTAAAACTTACAATAAAATTACAATATAACAAGTTTCTTAACCATGGATATCCACCCCTATTGGGGCCTTTGTTTTGAGATTTTGTGGAGAAATGTGTCGATGAAAAGTGTTGGAGATGACCGTTGGAGTTGCGGAATTGAGGAATTGACAGTCGAGGGAAGATTAGAAACTAAAGGATGATTGACAGTCGTAGAAAGGTGGAGAGAAGAAGCAGGGACAATCGAGCGAGGGAAGAGAAGAGGCAACCGAGTGAAAGGAAAGCAGAGTTGGTAGTCCGAGCAGATGGCAGGGGACAAAAAGTAGAAGAAAGAGTGAAGGAGGGTTGTTGTTGCTAGTCATTAGAATGAGTCTGTGACAGTTCGAGTCTTCCTGTGTTGTGAAGTAATGGGAATGACTCCATGGTCCTCTTTGAATTAGTTCATGTTGGTTGTGTTATTCCTATTGTTAATGATCATGATTTGAGCCTTATGTATTGCTTTATGTTATGTTAATGGAGAAGATTGTTCAGAACCACCTTGTTTCTTTAAGCATTGGGTTAAATCTTTAAAAAATTTAATGGATGCATTCTATTAGATAGTCTCCTGATACAGTATGAGTATATTTCTGAGATTTGGTTCATTTGGATGTTAAGCCATTATATTTTGGTCTCTTTTGCTTGGTATGAATCCCTTGGTATCTAATTCCACCCTCATCTAAATTCAGTTGCGTACACCTCGAGTGAGACTCCTTACCCTCTATGGGTAAGTTGAAAATGCTTGAATTGCTCTAGACTACAACAGAGCCTTGTTGGCCCCTTGTGCCTGAACCCAAGATCTCAACCCTGCTGTCATTTTCGTGCCAACAAATGGTGTTGTTGTTGGGACCTAAAATAAAAAAGGAGGGTTCCGAATATGGTATCAATGATTTTTAAGAAGCAAATATGAAACTAGTGGGACGAGCAAGTGGATTGGTTTATTTCTTAGCAAGCTCTACTTCGTCATCTAGCTGTTGTGAAACTGAAAGACGAAATCTTGTACTTGTAGGCCACAAGTGATCAGTACGAGATCTTCTGGTGTAAGTTTCCAGAAGAACTGTGTAACTCGTTTAGAAGATTGCAGGTGAAGGGTAGGTCGATAGGATAGACGTTGTCTCATGATGACTGGACTTTGGTGGATCTCACTGCACTTTGTTGTCTTGACACGGATCTGATAAGAGAAATAGATTTATGGGTGCAGACTATTGTAGAAGGGTACATTTTCAAGTTCGCAACAGAAAGCCACCAGTCTTTTTCAAAAGTCAATGTTGTGTTTCAAGAGGGTTTGAGAGGGAATTTGTTGAAATAAATAACCCTCTGGATTAAAGTCTGAATGCTGGAAGAAGGCTTGCTTATATTCCAAAGTCCAAGCATCGCAACATAAACCCCTAGGACTGGGGGAATGATATAAGGGGATAAATGTTACCTAGTGGGGGATCATGAGGCTATTATAAGGATGGACATGTAGGATTCGCAGAGGGCCAGGGAAGTGAGAGTGAAAAGGAGGGTGCATATAGCGAAGAAATAGCAGGAAAGGGCCATGCAGGCTATTAGAAGCCAATCAAAGGAACTACACTAAGAAGGAGTGGCGATGAGGAGCCTAGAAGAGGAATCGGTGAAAGGGATAGAGACAGCTAGGACAACTGGAAGTTCAAAAGATGATAGGAGCCCTCCTTTGCCGATTGCAGGGGAGGGGTCAAATGGAATTGGTTTTGTTGGCTCAGAGGAATACTTAGAGAATGAGATGTGATTTTTTATTACATTGGGAAGAATCAAAGATCCAACCCCTCGAGGCTCAGGTAGCGTCTCCCCCGACCTTCCCCTGGTACTCTACAACAACTTTGGTAAACTTCTTTCTAAGTTGCTTAAGTTGATAAGAGTGAATAGTGTGAATGTTAACTATAAGAGTGGTACTGCTAGTAGTGGTGGTGGAAATAGTAGGAATAGTAGTTTGGGATTACAAGGATCTCAACATCCGGGATCACAAGGTTTTGTGCTTTTAGCACGAACCCAATCTAGAATGGCGGGGTCATTTACAAGATATCCTAAATTCTCTAGGAGAGGGAACAAAGATGTAGAGAAACATTGGTACCTATGTGATGCTATATGGAGGGCTTTCCAGACGCTTGACAATGTGAAGCTGATAGAATTCCATACCACTCTTAGGGAAAGGGCCCATTAGTTGGTTCATCAAGTGGTCGGAGTTACACCAGAACCCGATGGTTGATGAGATTAAAAGAGAGTTTGTATAGGAATTCAAACTCCTCCAGATGGATCAACAAGGGTTGTTAGAGCTGTGGGAGATCAAGCAACAGGAGGGAGAAACCACTTGGGAATTAATGAAAAGGTTTAAAGATGCAATTGGTAATATCATATATACCATAGAACCAAATCACTAGAGGGATTGGTTCATCAAAGCCCTATTACCCCTCACACGGACGCCGCTAACACAGTAGAAAATTGAGACACTATGGGATGCCCTAGAGCAAGCAACCCAAATAGAGGTTATGGCAGGGTATCTGCACGAATATTAGGGGGGAGACGCTTCACACGACCCCTCTATCTTGGGTCTTTAGCACCAAATTGAAAGTCTAACGGAGAAGCTGAAAGATTTACAGCTAGCCCACCTAGAAAAACCGAATGTGTGGTGTACCAACTCCCTAGTGGAGGGTCATGTTGCCATAGAGTGCCCAAGGTTGAGGGGTGCAGGTGCCATGTTAGGGCCCATGGGACCATTGGGGCCCCCACCTATAGTAGGGGTCACAATGGTAGGGTCGCAAGGAGCATATCTAAGCCGCAACCAACCAGAGTACTGCAAAGTGTGTAGGGGGTATGGACACACTCCATGCCTATGCCTGATATTACAGAAGTATTGTAATGTCCCGAATAACAACTATTATGAGTTTTGTGTATCCACCACTCACCACGCCAACCAGTGTCGAGTGCTAGATGTGCTAGCGAAATGGTTAGACTACTCGACCTTCCGGGTCAACGAGACTACTTGCAGTGGGCGAGGAGGAGGAGAAACAAGAGGAGGAAGGGTAAGTGGTAGGGGACTCGTTCACTATTACAACTGTGACCAAGAGGGACATGTTGCGTGGGACTTCCTTCTATCAAGAAGACCCTAGTGCTCTCAGTGCAGGGTCAATGCCCATGAGACAAAGTATTTCCTGGAGTTGATCGCAAGATGGGAGGAGCGGAACAGAAAACGGGGGATGGATTTGATCAATGAAGAGCCCCCTGGATTACAGAGGTAGCCCTATTGTCCAACATAAACATATTTATCGGTGGTAGCAAAAAGACTAGAGCTTACTAGGGCACTCCAGACCAACCCACAATCATCCAAGTAGCCTCCCCAAAGCGGTCATATAACTCTAAGAAGCATAAATAGTACTACAAAGAAGAAACCAAATTGTTTGAAAACCTGATAGAGGGCACAGGACCATCAAAAGAAAAGATAGAGACTCATAAAGACAAGGCTTAAGACCTTCCAAAATCCACCAATCTTAGACCTATTGAGGAATGGTTCATGTTATTCCTGCAGATTGTCAATAATGATTAGATGTTGGGGCAACTACAGAGAAGCCTGAGGGAAACCATACCAGAAGAAGAAACTGAAAGGGGGGAATCTCTGCCAACTTGCCCAAATGACACACTAGGAGATTAAGGAGAAATAAGAGGAGAAAGGGTAGGGAATTTAGAATCGATGCTCAGATTGCAGGATTTCAAATCAAGGACTCTATGTTAGACTTGGGCTCCTACGTCAACATCCTACCAAGAAAGACGTGGGAGGCAATTGGGAAACCTGAGTTAACATTCTCACCAATCCAGTTACATATGGTAAATCAATGTTGTATGCTTCCAATTGGGAGATTGGAGGGCATGGACATGGATGTAACAAGGGTAAAGACACATGAAAATTTCGAAGTGATCGATATAATGGGAGACAAAGATCCTTCCCTGGAACTGCTAGGTATCGACTGGGCCTATGAAAATTATGCCATCATAGATCTAAATAAGAATTAGATGATCTTTGAAGTAGAGGGAGTAAGAGTCATCCATCCACTCGACCCATATCAGGGGCACATATTCAAAGAACCTGTAGACGATAGAGAATATCCATGGATGTTAGATCAACTCTATAGATTAATGGTGGGTAAGGGAGAAGATTACATAAACCCAAGCATTGAAGGATCGGTTAGCTGGAGGAGAATCTAGAACTCTGAGGTTAGTTCAGAAGCTGCATGGGATGCTTGGAAGCAAGGCTGAAATGAGGTCAACACCAAATGTTGCGCTGAGTATGTCACATCAATTGGATCGGAATTGAGGTAAGAGATTTTCCCATCTCCAGTGGAATAGAATCAATGGATTTATTTCTTAATAAAGTTGATGTAACCATAAGGGAGGAACATATAATACCATTATTAGATGTTGCACTACAAGCAAACCCAACATGATGGTGGGGGGTCCACCACAACTATCTCCAAGACTAGGAAGGAATCAAGAGAGAAATGAAGGAAAGATTCAATTAGGCGGGGGAATACTCGCAGGGATTTGCAAAATATAGGGGGGAATTTGATCCCCAACAACAAGTAGAAAATTGTAGGGATAGATGGCACTGAGAGGGGGTCCCAAAAGAACTTTGGGTGCATGGGTTCATACACACATTGGGTACATTTCTTAAAGCCTGGTATGTATAAGAAAAAATAAGGAGGCAAATGGGAGATTGGGACGCCCTGTAATTTTTTTTTATTAGTAGTTTCTTTTTTAGGGACAGTGATAGAAGGCTAACCAAGGAATTGCATGCTATCAAATGGATCCTCCTTACATCAGGACAACTCTGGGATGGATGCATAGACTAGAGAATCTTATAGTATTTCTATCAGGATATCTGGAGGCGATGGCCTGTGGGAAGGTGGACAAAGAACCAGATGAGGATGAGCTGTAAGGGTTACAACACCTGTCATTTCATGAACCTGAAGGGGAGAGAGATATATAGGAGGGACATGTAATTGATGCTCTACACTTGCTCCCAGTAAAGTTGTTGAACCACAACATTGTCATAGAGGATAAACCTAAGCTAACATCAATTGGATAATATTGGGATAAACAAACAACAAAAGACATTTTTGATCTCCTAAGGGAGTACGAGGATCTATTTCCCTCATCAGTTGCGGATTTAAAAGGGATTAAGGGAGACATAGGGGAAATGAAAATTGTATTGAAACGAGATGCAAATCCAGTGAAGCACGGGCCATACAGGTTGAACCCAAGAGTCAAAGAGAAGGTGAAGAAAGAAATAGACAAGATGCTAGAGGCGATACTTATTTTTCTGATGGATGAGGCTGAATGGGTCAATCTAATAGGGATATGAAAAAAAAGGATGCTACAGAGATAAGAGTATGCATGGACTACCGCAGACTTAACAATGCCTGTGTGCATGACCAATTCCCAACACCATTTAGCGATGAGGTCATAGACAATGTAGAAGGGAACAAGGCATATTCCTTCACAGATGGGTTCTCAAGCTACCATTAGGTCAGAATCTCCGAAGAAGACAAGAAGAAGATCACCTCACTACAGAATGGGGGTCATATGCCTACCATGTGATGCCATTCAGTCTTAAGAATATGCCCATAGTATTCTCGAGAATTGTGATTTCAGCCTTCAGGGATTACATCCACAGGTTCTTGGAGGTATAGATCGATGATTGGATGGTATACAACCTACTCAAGAAATATTCAAGCCTACTTAGGATAATGTTTGATCACTACTGACAACTACATGTATCCTTGAACTTGAAGAAGTGCATATTTGTGGTCCCATTTGGAATATTTTTGGGCCACATTGTGTGCAAAGACAGGGTATGTGTAGATCCTACCAAGGTTGCGACAATAGTCAACATGGACCCACCTGGCAACATCAAGTAGATCAGATTGACATTGGGGCACACTAGATACTACCGAAGATTCATCCACAACTACACCTCCATCACCACACCAATGGAGAAGTTACTAAGGAAAGTGGAAGCATCTGGGTGGTCGGAGGAGTGTCAAGTTGCATTGAACATACTAAAGGAAAGGATGGTAAGCGCACTGATTCTAGTATATCCTGACTGGAGTAAACAATTCAATGTCTATATTGATGCATCTAGTATTGCCCTAGGGGAAGTGTTGGCACAACTGGGGGAAGGGAGACTAGACCATCTAATCTATTTTTCCAGCAGGAAGTTATCTACTGCAGAAAATAATTACACTATGACTGACAGGGAAGCACTAGCCATGGCCTATTCTCTTCAGAAATTTAGACATTACTTTCATGGGGGTCCATTTAAGTTCTTTACTGACCACTCTGCATTGAATTACCTAGTCAACAAGCTTGTACTTGAGGGGAGAATCTGTAGATGGTTGCTACTATTTCAGGAATTTACTTTTGAGGTGATCCTCAGACCTAGTCAATTAAACGTTAGACTTGACCACCTTTCAAGGTTGGATTCAGGGGAAAGTAGAGGTTCCCTGGATGACCATCTACCCGATGCCAATTTGTTCAGAGTAGAAGCAATACTAGATTATCTAGAAGAAATCACATCTTTCCTAGCTACAGGGAAGTATATGGATGACTACATGGCTACGCAAAGACGACACATGGTCGTGAAAGCAGTTGATTACCAGCAAATTGCAGGGTACCTATACAAAATGGGCTTGGATTAGGTGTTTCAGTGATGTTTTATTCACCACAAATGACATGAAGTGTTATGGGAGTGCCACTCAGGAGTTACGGGTGGCCACGTAGGGGGGGAAACTATTGCGCGGAAGGTGCTATAGGCAGGGTTATGGTGGCTAACGGTTTATAAAATATGCCAAAGAATATGCTAAGGGATGTGATGTGTACCAGAGATTTAGGAAACCATCACATCACAATGAACTCCAATTACATCGAATACATGTCTTACATATATTTGAAAAATGGGTAGTTGATTTCATAGGGTTGATCAATCCGTCAACGCGTCACACTCAAGCCAAACATATAATCACAATGATAGAGTATCTCACAAGATGGGCTGAAGCAACACTGATGAAAGACGGCACAATGGATATAGCCGCAAGGTTTATATTTGAGAATATCATCTCATGGTTTGGGTGCCCCAGGAGCCTGAACAACGACCAAGGAACTCATTTCATCAATGAAACAATTGCTTCTTTGCTGCAAATTTTCATGATACAACATCACAAGAGCAGTCCATATCACTCGCAAACCAATGGAAATATAGAAGCATTCAAAAAAATACTGGAAAAGGGATTAACTAAGGTGTGTTCAACAAATAGAGATGATTGGGATGAAAGGGTACCAACCACGCTATGGACATGTCACACAATGATGAAGAGACTACACAAATAGACACCGTTCCAATTGGTATATGGATGAGAAGCCATGGTGTCGGTAAAGTTCGCCATCCTGAGCATCTTTATCACCCAGGCCATAAAGATGACAAAGGAGGCATCACTCCAGAAGCAATTTGATGAGTTATTGGAGCTGGATGAGGCAAGGTTCCTGGGAGATTTTCACCAATTGGTCAATTAGAGAAGGCAAAAAGCATGGCATGATAGACACATCAAGAAGAAATCATTTACAATTGGGTGGCATGTTCTATTATATGACAACAAGTTCCAGATGTTTCCAGGAAAGCTACAGATGCACTGTTTAGGCCTATTCATAGTTGCGTAAGTTAGAGAGTCTGAAGCCATCAAGCTCGCGCAACTAGATGGAGTACTGCTACCAGGTTCGGTGAATGGTGCACGCTTGAAACCCTTCGACACATCAAATATTGACATTCAAAATTGATTAGGTCTCTGAAAGAGATCATAGGTAGGGTTAGGAAAAATCAGTAGGAGTCAGTTAGTTGATCTAGGGCAAGTTTAGTTAGTCAATTAGCCAGTTGTCAAAATATTTCCAATAAAAGTTTGGGATGTCAGTTTAGTTGCCGCTTCCATGTCACCACACTGCAACTGTTTGTGGTCAGGGGGTAAGTCACACGTGCTAGGAGTAATTTCCATAATAATTTGACCATAATGTTGGTGTCAGCTCAGAATTTCATAAAATCTTTCCCATTATAGAAAAAAGTAATTCCTAAATGTCTTCCATTACATTAGCATAATTACCCATCAACTCCACCTTGTATTTTTCCGAATTGCGTCAGCCAAGTCAAGTCCATCTCAGCTGACGAAGGATTAACGTGTTCGAGTCTGCATAGGGAAATTTGTTGTAGTAATTAGTTAGTGAGTCTCGTCAGAAATGTCATGATGAGTCGGTCTACTTATTTTGCATGGCAATGCCAAATTTCTCAGAGTTTGAAGCTAAGGCGATAGAGTCACTCCAGTCATAGTCAAGTTCTCAGTGCTTTCGTCCAAGAATTTGTTATCATCCACTGGTAATTGCAGTCTATCAAGGATGTTCCAGCATGACAAAGCCAATTCTTTCCATTCTTGAAGTTAAGTTGGATGCAAGGATTTTAGTTGCAGAACTGCTCTATGGCAAATACGATAAGGCCACGCTCATCGACAATGATTTGTCAAATTATTTTCAATTCCCAACCCTAAAGCAGGAAGTATATATAGAGACAGTCACAAAGGAGGACAAGATAACAATAGTCAAGGCCAAGGTCGAATATAGGGGAATTCAGCAGTCCACACTGTTAAATTTGAGGAGTTTTCCTGTGTTTAACACGACTCTCGCAGCAATGCAATGCACTAAATTGTTGATCAATAGGATGCATGGTGGGTTGCTCTGGCTGGACAAGGAGTACTTGATTCACGCGAATGGGGGATGCGGTTTCGACAATGTTCCAGTCAAACTCAAAAAGAGAAAAGGAGGGAGATGCCGACTACTATGCCAAGTACAACACCAATAGAGGAGGGAAGGGAGTGTGAATCGACCTCGTCAACAAGGAAAAGATTAAGTTTTCTTTTTACATCATCGCAGGGAAGTTGATGCGCCATTTCTCAAGGAATGAGTGCATGTTGGACACAATATCAATTGAGGAGCATTGTATAAAGGGCGCCCAACTGAACTGGTGCACGTTTCTACTTAATGAGTTGTTTGAGGCCTGTGAAGACATTTATAAGCGGAGCACCAACTTCATCTATGTTATCTGGTAGTGGCTCTAGAGATGTGGAAGTGGTGCCCACCAGAGGGTAGAGACTTGGTGCCAATTTTGTAGGACCAACCCTTAGCTCTCCAGTATGTACCCTGGAGGACTTCAGGAGACCCGAGCAGTAAGAAAATCAATGAGGCTTCCTTTGGAGGCTGGTATGCCAAAATGATCGAGGTGATTAGAGCCACCAAAAGAATCCCCAAGTCGTTGCTAGATGAGTATTCAGAATAAATTTGGTTTGGGGTTACTCATGGGAATACCTTCATCAGGCCGCATTGCATTCACCCGCACACCTTTTAGATGTAGGCCCAGAAATTCGTGCTATTAGCTAAACCTTTTCATGCAGAGGTCGGGTCATTGCTAGGGGTCGCAAGGGAAATTAGAGAAGGGAAGTACCTGTACTTCTTTGACAGGATGGTACCACCGTCATTACTAGGAGAAACAGTCATGGACACCAAGAAGCATATCGTTGAGCATGAGTTTTAGTCGGTCTTCACTCAAATGAAGAGGCAAACGAGTTTGCTCAAGGAAACGATTGTGAGCATAACCAATTCATTAGGTGTGGTTCCCAACTCAATTCAATTGCAAGGTTTTACGCAGTAGAACCCTTTGGTCACCACCCCCCTTATTGTTGCCATACCACCTGTAAGACCTCATTCCCAGTCTAAGCCAACCATTCCCAAACCTCGAAAAACAAAAGCACCAAGCCTCCAATTGTAACCAAGAAGCAAAAGGTAAATCTTGTAGTGCCAATCATCAACCTCACCATTGAGGGACCCCATACTGTTATGGCCTCCCCAATCATAGAATATATCCCACCCTCCACCTCCACCGTTTCATCGAACTCGCGCGACCCATCCCTACATATCGCGTCCACTTCTGAAACCCTGTCATATACCATCTCCTCTGGCACATGGCTAGGCACCGAAGATATGGAGGTTGACTCCATTGTTCAGTCTGCCATGATAGTCCCCATTGGAGAAAATTTCACGACCTTCATGAAATCCCTGCTGTTAGAGTCACGCCCACTGTTGAGCGCAATACTCATCATCTCCCAACCTCGTATTACAGCTATTGAGCCCTTTATGGCCCCCTTTCCTTTAAATCCCCTGATTGTACTAACTCCTATCTCTATACGAACGACACCCTAATTTGTAGAACCATTGCAGTAGGCCACATCGCCCTATGACTGTTGAGAAAAATATGTTGCTAGTGGGCAACCCTTGTAGAGTCGGTCCCCGAATCCATCCAACATGCACCATAATGACCTCCAGAACTAGTTGTCAACTCAGTTATTTAGTTTTATATAGCAAGCAGTGCAGAGGGTTGCACAAATTCATAATGACCTTTTCGCCAACCACGAGCAACAACATCAGAAAATTGTTGCCCTTACAGCCGAACGAGAGTAGCTCCACCAGAACAATCAACAACTGTAGCAACAGGTTGATCAGATCACTTCATGGTTCTAGATGCTTTGTCTACCCATCTCTGAGGTAGTCATTGAAGCTCTGGAATACTTTTCCTCTTGCAACCTGGTCGAATGTTGCAACCACATCCAAGCTGCATGCAACGAGTTGATCTCCTCTAATAGAGAACTCAGACAAAGCCTCGATGCTACAAGGACCAGATCCTTCCACGACGTATGTCAATGAAATTGAACAAAAGATAACTTCTGCAACCGCTCTGAAAGCCTCCATTCTCGATGCTCTGAATGATGGGTACACATTGATGCAACAGGTCCATGACTAGTCTGATAGTCTAGTAAAGAAAAATCAACCAGTCTACCCACTCTGCTAGAGAATTAATGATCTCCTCATCGACATCAGGAGCTCTAAGGACAAGGATCAATAGAAGAAGAAGATCGAAGTGGAAGTACTCTCTCTGGAGGTCCGCATCCAACAAATCAAGGATGAATTGGCGAAGGAAAAACATAAGCTTTGCAATCTCTGACCGCCAGTCCGAACTCATGTCAACGCCCTGCGAGAGCTTAGCGAATAAATGGAGGAGCAGTGGGCTTCCCTATTGAGCACCCGACCAGCCCAACCAACTTCTAGCACGACCACAGAGTTCATCAAGCACGTCGTGACAATCATTGAACCCTGGAAAGCAACACTTGATAACTACACTCAATTCTGCCAGGGGACAACGATTTTTGTGCCAGAGTTGGGGCCTTCGTTTGGTAAAGAAGGCCAGTAAGAAGCAGCGACAAGACAACAAGAAGCAGCAACAGCGCCAGGGGAAGTACCCGCAACAGTAATAGCAGAGGCATTGATAGAAATGTCAACTAGACCGACAGCATTGACATCACCAAAGGAAGATTGACTTGAGGATGAGTCAATGGACTGTGGTTAGGGCCTCTTGGGGCCTTTGTTTTGAGATTTTGTGGAGAAAGAAGTTGATGACAAGTGGCGAAGAGAACTATTGGAATTGCAGAATTGATAGTCGAGGGAAGATTAGAAACTGTAGGAAGACTGGCAGTCGCAAAGAGGTGGCGAGAAGAAGTAGAGACAATCGAGTGATGGAAGAGCAGAGGAAGCCAAGAATGAAGGTAGTTGAGCGAAAGGAAAGCAACACTAGCAGCCCGGGCGGATGGCAGGGGACAAAAAGTAGAAGAAAGAGTGAAGGAGTTGTTGTTGCTAGTCAGTAGAACAAGTATGTGATAGTTCGAGTCTTCCTGTGTTGCAAAGTAATGGGAACAACTCCATGGTTCTGTTTGTATTAGTTCATGTTGGTTATGTTATTCATGTTGTTAATGATCAAGCCTTGAGCCTTATGTATTGATTTATGTTATGCTAATGGAGAAGAATGTTCAAAACCACCTCGTGTCTTTAAGCATTGTGCTAACTCTTTAAAAATTTCAATGAATGCATCATGTTAGATAATCACTTGAAATAGTATGAGTATATCGCTGAGATTTGGTTCGTTTGTATGTTAAGCCACTATATTTTAGTCTCTTCCACTTGGTATGACTCCCTTGGTATCTAATTCCACCCTCATCTAACTTCAATCGCAACATGCCTTAGGTGAGACTCCTTACCCTCTCTAGGTAAGGTGAAAATGTCAGTGTTGCTATATACGATAGCAGAGCCTCGTTGGCCCCTTGTGCCTGAACCAAGGTCTCAACCTACTTTTATTTTCGTGCCAAAAACCCCCACTTTACCATGGATATTATTAAGTTGTAAATATGTTTTGTTACAATAACATGGGTCAATACCATGGCTTATCGATACCACATGCCCAAAAACCATAACTCATCTCACAATAAAAAAATTAGAATGTAAGATATATTAGACATTGCATATGATAATACTATTGATAACATTGAGTGACAATTATGGATCATATGCATGGAGGCCACAGAGAGAAAGAGAGAGACAATTGTGGATCATATGAATGGAGGGGGGAGAGAGAGAGGAGAACAAAGACATAGGTACATAGAGGTAGAGAGAGAGAGAGGGAGTGACAAGGAAGAGATGGAGAGAGAGAGAGGGTGGGAGGAGATGAGGGAAGATAGAGAGAAGAGGAGAGAGATAGGGAGATAAAGGGAAGAGAG
This sequence comes from Pinus taeda, assembly GCA_000404065.3. Lineage (NCBI taxonomy): Eukaryota > Viridiplantae > Streptophyta > Pinopsida > Pinales > Pinaceae > Pinus > Pinus taeda. The sequence continues at coordinate 63,557 of APFE030748847.1, forward strand.
AGGGAGGGAGAGAGTGACAAAGTTGGAGGATAGAGAGAGGAGGGGGCAGGGACAGAGGGAGGTGGGAGAGAAAGGGAGAGAGAGGAGATAGAGATAGAGTTGAAGGGGGAGAGAGAGGGGGGGGGGAGAATAAAGGCATAGAGATAGAGGTGGAGAGAGAGAGAGGGAGTGACAAGGGAGAGTTGAAGAGAGAGCAAGTAAGAGAGGAGACGAGGGTGGAGAGAGAGAGAGGGAGAGGAGAGAGAGAGGGAGAGGGAGACATGGAGATAGAGGGGGAGAGAAAGGGAGCGAGGGAAGGAGATAGGGAGGGACATAGTGAGTGTAGAGAGAGAGATAGAGAGAAGGGGAGGTGGGAGAGAAAGGGAGAGAGATAAAGGAAAAAAGAGAGGTCTTGAGAGAGAGAAGGAGAGAGGAAGGGAGAGAGAGATGGACTTGTAGGGGAGGGAGAGGGAGGAAAGAAGAAATACATAAGGAGAGAAAGGTGGAGAGAGAAAGGGGGTGCCAAGGGCAAGAGAGAGATGGATCCAACCTCGATATGGTATGTGCGTATATAAAAGCCAACCTAGAACTATCTTAACCCTGGATTTATCAAGTGCCAAGAAAGATCAAATCTCTTGAAGTACAAACATCTTTTTAAATACAAAACTTAAAGAAAAAATTACACCTTGAAAAAATTGATCCTCTAAACACTTAATATATCAAAAATTAAAATAAATCAAACTAATTTAAATATAATTAAAATTAAATTAAATTTCAATCAATAATGAATAATAAATAACAAATTCATATAATTTACTTTAAATAATAAAATAAAATAATGAAATAATAAATAACAAATTCAATATAATTTACTTTAAATAAAATAAAATAATATAATTGTTAATAATAAAAATTTAGTGCACATATGTTGAAAATATTTAAGAATACAACAAATAAAGTGAAGTTTTAATAATATTTTAAATGATAATTTTGCCAAAAATAAAAATAACATGAAAAAGGAAAAAAATTAAACCTTACGCATTTTAATATTAACCAGAGATAACATTTGAATTGAACCATCTATACTCATTTTTAAAATTATATATAATTCTATAAAATAATAAATGAAAATCAGACAAAGAACAAGTTTAATAAAACAAAACAAAACAAACGTTGTTAATTGATTTATAAACCTGAAGTTACAAATCGAATTTCTGTTATCTGAATCAATCAATCAATCAAATAGAATACAAAACTATACACACCAATCATGACAAAAGCTCTCAAGAAAAGTATCTAACCAGGGATGCCTCTTTTACTTTCTGCAAACAAAGAGCCTGCTAAAGAGTTTAGTAGGAGCTTTAGCTTTGGATTGGGACTGTGTGATTGGAGTAGGTCCGGGGGACGCTTTACTGCTGAAATTGACGCCTCTTTCGTTCTCATCTTGCCAAAGCCATTTCTTGTTCTCAGCCTCCAAATTAGAAAGAGCTTCTTCAGAGGATGACAATGCTTTCAACTGTGTTCCCAGAATTTGAATACTCTGTTGACATTTTACTAATTTTTCATTGGCTTTCACAGCTTCCACCTCCACCTCCTGTTCATAGCAACCAATTCAAAATTGTGATTAACAAACTAGTGTCCTATTCCAGGTTTCTTAGATTAAAGATATTAGAAGATTGTGAAACCATTTCAGATGAAGAGAAAAAATATATATATGGTAGCTGACCATTTTCACATTCTGGTGTTCATCCTGTGCTTCATTGGTCTCCATGAGGGTTTTCTGGTCTCTTAATCTTTGAAAACAATATCCATAAATGGGAGAAAGATCAGTAAAAAAAAATAAAAAATAATAATGATCATAATTTTCTTTTAAGATTACAGCCAAGAGCCAAGTCAGACTTCAAATTGGTATTTCAGATTTCCTTATTTCTGTGATAAAAAAATCCATTAAAGTGCAACTACTTTATCTTTCTGGATCTTAACCTATAACTTATTAGGAATAAACTCTTATTCTTAACCATTAAACACACTACCACACAATATTGAATAGAGAAACTTACTTTTGTAGGTCAGTTTGAATCTCCTGGTGACGTGCTGCCAAATCTCGATGCTCTTTCTGCTCAGATTCAAGCTCCTTGTTCAACCCATCAATCTGTTGATGCAATTTATCTATTTCCATTTCACAGTCCCTGATACGAGATTGCAATTGGGTTATAGTCTCTTTGGTATCCTCTGTTTCTTGGGTTTCCTTGAGAGTACTGCTGACAGAAGAATTGGCTCTCTTAACACTTCTGAGATTATCAACATGATAGCCACTCAGATTGCTGATGCTGTCGCATTCTTCCTGATCAGAGAACCCATTTGGATGCAAGGAGCTGCCATGGGATAAGATGGGATTGAGGAGGGAGAGGAGCTCTTGAAGAAAATGGAGCAGGGGAGTAGTGGCATTGTCCTGACATCGTTGTTGGGTGATTTTCTCTTTGGCATGAACAAGTTTTCCCATTTCAAGATTCAAACGGGAAGCTCCAGGATGGAGAAGTTGAACTATCTCGCCAAGGATGGCAAAATTGGCAGAGCTCTGGTCGTTTTTTCCCGCCTTCTTGAAGTCATCGAGCTCTGCCAAGAGAGCAGATGCCCACGATTCAGCACAGCTCATTTCATCTTCGTTATCCTCATCCATATGTACTGTAGATGCCACGCTGCTGGCATTATCTACTGAATGTCGGGAATGGGAACGGCGGGGAGATTTCAAGGTGGGTAATTTTGATGCAGAGAGCTGGAGGAGGTCATGGTCCAACAAGTTTTTGCTTGAATCAGGTGAGGCTGGACACGGCTTGGTTAATGATGATCTGCTTGGCTGGGATGTATTCTTGCCCTTCTTGCCCACTAATCCTCTCAGCCTCTGGCATTCTGATTGGAGCTGAGCAATCTTTCTGACATTCTCCAGGTATTGCATGTGGGAAACCTCTGCAGCTTTCATGGAGTGCTCCCTCTCTTCGCTCCGGATTTCAATTTCCTTGTTAAGCAAGTGAAGTTCATACTTCAAACGAGACTTTTCCTTTTCTGCAATCTCCAGTTTCATCTCCATGGTGCGTAATTCATCTTGGGTTCTCCTTTTGGAGTGGAGGACGTCTTGGTATGATGTGAACAGAAGATTCTTTTCGGATTTCACCTTATCGATCTCTTCCCTGCCCAATTGAAGTTCTATCTGGCATTCATTCAAGGCTCTTTTCAGTTCAACCTTCTCTGCAATTGCGACCTCCAGCTCACGCTTTGAAGTTGCCGCTTCAGCTTGAGCAGTTTCCCATCCTACCTCGAAAACAAAAGGAAAAGGATGTATTATCAAATTTCAAGGATTGTTTTTTCATTGGGTGGGGTAATCTACAATAGAACGCCACTGGATGCATGAAATTGAGTATGATCCAAACAATCTGGGGCTCATAAAATACACCACAGGATAATTGGAACTCAGTGCCATGTGAAATTAATTGAAGTTTATGTGGAAATAAGCAATTGAAACCCACAAATTCTTAATTATTATTTATTCATGTGATGCAAAGGGGTTTTAGAGAAATAGGTTTGGTTTACCTGTATATTTGGGGTTTTAGAGAAATAGGTTTGGTTTACCGGTATATTTTTATATGTATTAGATAATGTTTTTAATGTTGTAGTGATAAATATACTCTATCTGTTATATGTTTTGGAAGGTTTTTTATATTTTTTTGTTTAATTTGTTTAAAATTTAGTAGAGATTTATTGAAATTATACATTTGAGTTGTGAAATCTCTATAATCTAAATACTTCAAAAAATTTCAAAATACTAAATTCATATATACCATAAAAAACGCATACTAAAAAATAAATATGAAAATTCCACTTACCTACATACAACCCATACCAGAGTAAGGCATTTGTCTAAAATATTTATTTAGTAATATCTTATATTTTCTCAATTATTTCTTTTCCCTGCCCTCCCATATATATAAAAGAAAGTAGAATCGATTCAATTGGAAAAAAAGCATATGAAATTTTATAGATGATTTATCTAATTCTAATATTCAATATTATTCATATATTTATTCCCAAGCAAAAAAATTAATTAAATTTTTAAATTTATATGGTTTATGGTTTTAACTAAGTTAAATTGCGTAAAGTAGAATAAAACATACTATGTTTCAGATGAACACTTTACTTATTATCAAAGATAAAAAAAGAGCTTTTAGAAAAATGAAAAAGTGGATTGCTGAGAAATAAAATTTTATTCTTTAATACTCTCTATTCTCATCTTAAGCACTCTCTATCTTTCTCATCTTAGGCACTCTCCATTCTAATCTTTTTTTAAAGTTTCTTCTATCTTAAATAATAGATATAATGTCTACTCTAAAAAGTTTTTATACGGTGTCTATTCTAAAGGTTAAACATTTCAGGTTATTTTACACAATTTCACTCCAAAATAAATAATCAACCTGAATAACTGTGAAAATCTTCTGATCTACCCATCATCAATATATATGGTCTACCATCAATATTACATTGATAAAAAGAAATTGAACATGGAGAAACGAAGAAATTTCACAACTAGGCGAAGCATTTGTGTTGACTTACCAGTTTGAGACTGTTTCTAAGAAGCAATTCTGACAACCAGGTGACAAACTACTGGGTCAAGGAGAAGATATACAAGGTCTATAATCTATTTTTCAAGACATCAAACTTTGCCATCATATTCAAAAACACTCACACATACTCACTGACAGAAACACGTTACACATTGTGGAGAAAAAAAACTCAGAAAACATATATATTCAGCTCACAAGTAAACAACCACAAATCATCACCTAGAATGAATCTCAATTGAAGAAGTTACACAACCAGGTCAACCATTTTGACACAATCTCTGGAACGTGCTTGCTTCTTCAGCTCACTGATCGCATATTGAAACTGAAGGTATATACAATCCTGAGGTGTATCCTAACGCTGCCTGTAAATGGGTAGAAGATTGTTACCTGAAACTGCCTCTTCCAAAAGTTTTTCACGCTGCTTCACCATATCTTCTTTGCTTTCTGTTGCCAATTCTTCCTCCAAGTGCACTTCCTGCTACACCAATAATATAGAACATCAAAAATCATTTCAAAACATTAAGTCTATATAACATGAGTTCTGATATATAAGAAATTAATGCCCCACCTCATGAGTCTGACCAGACGAGCAGGTAACATTAGGCTTCTCTTCTTCTCTTTCCTCCTGCTTCTTTTTCCATGGCCAATTTTTTCGTCCCATCTGGTTATACAAACATGAAATACAAAAAAAGCTGGTTCATCTACCCAATTTCTTCAAGCTTTGTCACAATGAAGCTTAACATAATAAAATTAAGGAAAGCCAAATTCCTTGTGCTTCGTTGCAGCTTTGTCTATCTAAATGTAATAAAGTGCATCATCCATAGTTACCTGCACTGCACCCTGATCAAGTACTGTTGCAGAATGTCAAATGACAGTACAGTATTGTTATTTTTGTTGGAGATATGTCATTATAGTTGGATTGGATTCATATTCTTCAAGAAATGTGTAGGCAAAAGTTCTTTATTCCCGGGCTGACTAACTTTCAAAGGATCGCTTCCTCTGGCTAAGGTTGGAAGAATATCATAAAACAAAAAAGCATGGAGGTTCAACACTAAAGTTGCAAAAAAAAAATCCACAGATACGCTACCCACAGGGAAAAAATGGCAGGGGAACCAAACAGAAAGAGTTCATCACGCATCTGCCACCTTTTTATGACTTTACTTCATCTCAAGGGACCTGGAAGACAATACACATGGATACTTAACCAAAAGGCAAATCTTTGTTACTATTTTAATTGAAAATTTGGAAGTTGGTTTAATCAAACCAAAATCTTAGAATGCAGTAAGAAGCACACTAGCTTACAATTAATTAATAAGCACAAAAAGAAAAAGAAAAAAGTATGTTCTGTATTCTTCCTTTGCCGAAAGCAAATGGTGATGTGAGTTTTTCTCACAACAAAGCCCCCACATGTTATAAATTGTTTTATTTGACATGAAATTTGTGTCAACGGAAGTGGTTCACCATGCTCACAGTTTCTCCTGTGACATTTACAGACTGTCACAATAATTCTGCATACATAGCATCCATTAAGCTTTTCACATTATATATATCTTAAGTTTTGTCTTCATGGATTAAAATTTGAATTCAAGATTTCTAGTTCGGTTTGGCTTCATTGCCAATTAAACTACATCAAACTAACATTTTTATATTCAAATTTTCAACTTCACTCCAGTTTTATTTTATTTTCTTTATAGTTTTATAGGTTATATGTTTTTACACTTCTCTTCAGTTTCATATTCGTTATAGCTTTACAGGGTATATATTTTTACACTTCTCTTCATTTTCATACTCCGGTTTTCTTTCTCAGACAATGTGACACTCCCAAGTCAGTTTTCATATTCAGATTTGCATTCCTGTGACACTTTCACTTCAGTTTCATGTTCAAATGTGCACTGTCAACTCAGTTAATCAGATTTGCATGTTTAAATAAGGTTTTGAGTTGTAATATTTATTGGTAAAGCATATAGAGTATCTTTGACTCACCTATATTTAACATTTCGATGAGCGCAATTCCAATTAATAAAGAAAGCATAAAACTTTAAGCATCTATCTTATTTCTATGTGTAATATTATAAAATGTTGAATCATTTTTTAAATCAATTTATATGTTTATTTAATTTATGTTTTTAGTCGATTCTTTAATATATTATATGTGAACCACTTTCATTCGGTATTAGAGTAATAAGTTATTGAAGCGAGAGGAGTGAGGGGATGTTCTATTATTTGAACCTTTTTCAAGAGATTGGACAGTTTAAAGTTGAAAATGTCATTTTCATCAATATCATTTATTTATTTGGGGTTAGAGCAATAAGCTATTGGAACAATAAGAGTGATTAGATGTTTTATTATTTTGATATTTTTTAAAATTTTCAAGAAAAAAATAGTTCAAAGTTGAAAAAATTATGGCAATTAATGGTATTTAACTTTAAATCATTGAATTCTGTTTTTTTAAGTATTAAGTTGAAGAAGTCATTTTGCTCTCACAATTTATGAAATCTGATTGCTAGATATCTAATGTTATATAGTTTTAAAATTTATGATTTATGTGTTCTAACTAAAGTTAGATACTTAGTGTTTATTGATCAAATCACTTATAATTATGACACAAGATAAAAAAGACTATTCTTTTTTTAATGTGGTTCACGGTTAGGGATCGGTGACCACTACATCCACGAAATCGTTGTACCGGGAAGATCTACCCAAAATGATCACTTCATGCTGGCTTAATCACAGAGCTTGTTAATTTATGTAGCTTGGATATGTGCACTAGCCTCATATGGTGTCTATGAGGCTAGGGAACACATTTTCTCCAATACCAAGAATTGGTCTCGTGAGAAAAGGCCCTGATTAGAGTTAATTAAGCAGTTAGTTAAATTTCCCCAAGTCTAACTTAGGGAAATAGCTTAATTAATCAGTATTAATTGGGGAAAATTGATTATGCTCTAAAGACTTCCAAAAAAGTTACTTGATGGAGGCAAGATGATCTTAGTCTTCGATTGAGATTAGATCATAATAATTGATTGTTGAACAAGAGATTATAAAAGCAAATCGATGGGGTTGGAGAGACACACTTAAGCAAATCGACTCACCTAGTTGCAAAAATAGCAATGGTTCAGTCGAAGCAGAGGAAGACACCGACAACAAGGGTTTCAACATAGATTTGGGAGAAGATTTCTACAAAGGATTTCCACATATTTTCCAGTGTTCTAGTGATAGGAAAAGAGGTCAGTTTATCTGCAGAAGAGAAGGTTGATGCAACTAGTGCAATTTAACTAGTTTACCCAGTGCACATAGCTACAACAATATTTCCATTTCCAGTAGTCGGAAGAATTACCGAAGGAGGTCCAAGTAGTTTTAGGAGGCAATTTTACTTGAAGGGAGATATTCCTGAAGGCAGTGTGAATTTTCTAGAGAAATAGTGTGCATTTCTAGGCAATAGTGCAAGTACCAGGGAGGAATGCAAGTTTGTTGAAAGAGGCCAGATCAATTTGCAGAGGAGAATTTTTGTCTTCAGATTAGTTTACCAATGGAGATTGTTATTTGTGAGAGCTTTGTCATCATTATGCAAGCAATTGTAATTTCTCAAATTGTTGAAGAACTAATAATATAAACCCTCATATGTTACATTGGGTTTCCCAATATTAGGGTTTTTCCCGGTATGATTTGTCCAAAAATAATGGTGCCATCTATCTTATGTGTGCATTATTTTCTCAGTTCCTGTATTTAAATTTGTGAAGATTGTAGTAGTGAATTTATCGTTATATATTGTAATTTTTTGAAAACAAATAAACTACATAAGTTAGGAGATTAAATTCAGTTATTGCAATCAGTGTAAATTTCACAGAGTCTGGCCTTGAGAGTGTCAAGAGAATTGAACTTGTGACCTATCAATAGCAAAGGTGCTTTAACAATGGGGACTTGACGCACTGAGCTAACCCTCAAGACTATGGATAAAAAAGACTAGATGTTACAAAAAGAATAAAAATGACTTAAAAATGGTCTTCTACATTCAACAAGCCATGCATCAATTGACCTTTTTAATGTTGCAATAATGATCGAGTCAAAGGAAGCATCTAAAACATGGGATATTTTATAAAGTGCATATCAAGGAAAAAGATGCAGTAAAGATTATAAGACTTCAAATGCTAAAAGGGATGTTGAGAATTTGTTAATGAAAGCATCAAGATCTATTGGTAGGTGCAAGCTAATGATGGTCTCTCATGACATGTTAGTGGTAATGAAAACATGAAAAAAGACAATATATCAACATGGAGGGATTATTTTAAGTACTTTTACAATTAATTTGAATATGGTGTCAAAAGATGAAATGTAGGAAATTGAATTAGCTTTGAGAATATATGAATTTTATTTAGCGAGTTTGTGCATAAATATGTGAAATTTGATTTTTTCTAATGGTGGGATGTTATTTTTCATGCAAAATATAATGCATGTGTTTCCATAAGTGTGGGTGTTGAATATCTTAACAATGGAATTTCCTTAAAATGAACTGTAGAGAACACATTGTTCTAGTGTAAAGTTTTATTTCAAAAAGTATTAATTTATTCTTTTAATTTCTTTTAAATTATGAAAGTGATTATATCCTTGAAATTACAAGGCTTTGCATTAGTGCATAGTACAAGGACCTTGACATTATCAAATATTTCTTCGAATATGATATAAGTCAAGACAAAAATATATTAAAAATAGAAAAATGTGTGTGCGTGTGTGTGTGTACAGTTTCACCCAAAACATATTCATGTAGCCTCCACAAAATACTGTCAAAATAGAGTTATTGAGAGGTATTGAGGAAAATGGAGGTTTTAATATGTTTGCTTCCTATACTACTAAGTTTGTCACTCTTAACCTAAAGTTTGGGTAACCAAATCAACAAATATGTAGACGAATGTTGTTAGTCTTTGCGAATAGAATTGAAATGGAAGGAACACACACACACACACATTATTGAGCATGTGCACATTCAAGAAATGTTTATGTTCAAGGAAAATACATGCACTTTTTTACTAACTACTCAAAAGGTGGTTTCAACAAGAATGTTCTAAATAAAGTTTGTAGGCATCTAAGGCCAAAAACAACATGTTTACCCACCATAAAGAACCTTTCAAAGGTATCCTTGGTATCCTTATTAGGATAGACAACATTCATATGGGTATTGGGGCCTTGGACATGACTCATGGAGCAAACATGAACATTAGACCCTAAACCTTCCTCCTATCCTTCATTCCCGCCACTCCCCCTCTTCTAGTTACCGATCCTTAACCTTTTCTCACATACTACCCCCTTTCCACTCTCACCACACCCCCTCATGCCCACCTATCCTAGTATCACATATCTCCTTCTCTTCTCCCTCCTCACCCTCTACCTCCCATGCCCATCTACATTCCTTATCTTATCGCCTCATATCCCAACCTTTTGATGGTTTTTCCATCCTTTCCTTCATTCCAACCACTCCCCATCCCCTACCCATCATTTCTTTGCCTCTTCTCATCTCCCTAGCCCACTGTTGCAGTACACACACAGAGGACTTCATCAAGACCTCACTTTCATTTGAACCTCTTCCATACATTATTAGAGGTACATATTATCAATTTTCTTTCACTACTATACCTTCCTTACGATTTGGGATTATCTTATATTTTTAGCATTTTTCTATTTTTAGTAAGCCTATTTTTAGCAAAGGGCATTTCCTAGGATGACATGTGGCAGTGACTGAGCACTAATTAGATAATGACATGGTGACTTCCTCTCCATTATTATGCATTATCTCATTCCTAAGGTCACTAATCACTAATTCTCATCCCCTTTCTTCTTCTTTTTTTGAGTCTACCTTATCCACTCACCTACCAACATTATCCTTTGACTTTTAGTCCTATTTTGGTGGTTTCTTACCATTTTTTAGTTAGGAATTACATGAGGGAGTACATGCTTTAGTTCTAACTTATTTTTAACTCCACTTAAATTTAGTCAAACACTATTTTAGATTCTCACTCTCTTTTAGGGTCTCCTACTTTGATTCCAGGCTACTAGCTAATCAAGGAAAGTACTTTTCTATTTTCTAGGGTGGTTGCACTATTTATTTTTCCATTTATTAAGCAAGATTTATATTACTGAGATATTGCAAAAGACACAAAAATGGCTAGTTATAATGGTTTTCCATAGGGGAAACCATATTAGTAGAATAATACAAGAGTTTTTCCATGACATATTGTTTGAACTTGAAAACAAAATTAACTGGATAATAATTTTTTAGAATATCTACCTTTCTGCTAATAGAGACACTAGAGTTCATAGCTATGGTTGCAACATTGCAGTTGATGAAAATAAGCAAAAACATTAACTGAGAGGTCATTTACATTTATGACTAATCAACCTATATTGCATCAGGATGAGTCTTCTCTTCATCTAAAGTTGAGAATCGAGAGTTAGATATATTTTTTTCCATGATTGATTTTATGTCAATGCGATTTTTTGTTTTCATTTGAATTTTTTCTATACATAATATTATTTCTTGTTGAGTCTTTTATCACACCACTAATACAATCCCCATGAACATCTTCAACAACTAGTAGATGTTAATGGTTTGCATATATTTTGGATTTTGGTAGTGGTACTCCTAGTATCTGGGACCCATCCTCCAAATTTAGCTTCCACATCTGCATTTATAATGAACCAATATTCCTTCCTTTCCTCCTAGTCATCATAATAGATTTCATGTCTAAAGAAAGGAGAATTTAGTGAACATAAATTGAAGTTGAATTCTCAATAGAGCACTATGCATTAGAGCTATAGGGGAGAGGGTTATTTATCCTTCCCCCACTTCCTTCAGGTTGATGCCTTAATCTACCCATAGTAAAAATAAATATAATGGCATTGGGGTGATAGAAAGAAAGGAGGGGAATAGGGTAGGGATGTGAAAATTCAAATCACAAAGGAGAGTGTTAGAGATCCCATATATAGGCAAATCCAAATCAAAGTATTAGGAGCGCACAAACACCTAGAACCAATAGATAGAAAAACCTAAAATTAGGGAAGGTTTCCCAACTAAAGAGAAAACAAGAAACCTGCACCAAAATGGATAAAAGCCTTCAAAGTAGAGATGACATGAAAGAGATATAAAAAACGAAATATTAAACTAAAACTAACATAATCCCAATTTATCTAAATTACTAACAAAATGTTGTTGATCCTGAAGAAAAAATAGGGAAAAATGATGTTATGGCAAAGAAAAAGGAGTAGATTGCAATCTACTAAAGGGAGTGTCATATACTATCCCCCAAATTCACCTTGTTTGAGACTGATTTATAGCTCACGAGCACGTTGAGAGAAGGAACCCAATACTAGAATACCCAATTAAGAAAGAAGTTCCCAAGGACCCCTTTATTAACAACTACTAGAGCCTCACATTTGTGCTTGAGAAAGTTGGTATAGTATGAGTAGGGGTTCTTTCTAAACCTATAAAATGTGCATAATTAAGGACAATTGGAGACACTAAAGGCTATCAATCGATCATCATGAAGGTTCCTGGATCCAATTTCCCATATCTTTATATGATTCCATACTAATTCCCCCCTAATTGTGTCTTTTCTTCTCATACACTCCCCATGAAATGCCATGAATGTTTCCATGTCTTAAGTGAGCTTGTGAAAAATATGACTTCTCATCGTCTAACTCAATCACTCTACATTATATTTGTTTTTTTTTATCATTGTATAGTGTCATACCATAGTCATTATGATGATGCCAGATGGGGGCTATCGCAAGTTGCCCCTTATGTTCCATCATTATCCACTTGAATTAATACTTTTCATGTTCACTAGAAGTGGGGGAATGATATTTCAATGCAATTTTGATGCATAGTGATTTGAGGGGCTCTTATATGTTATCATTCTAGTGTTTATCTAGGGAGGATGTTCATAATATGGTTTCCCTCATTACCAAGTCTATCAACTAGCTTATAACCTATTCTCTTGATATGATTTAAGATGGATGTTGGAAGTTCAAGAAGCAACATTTTTGTTTTTTCCAATCCCCCTTCCAATCTCCAACTTATTGAGACTTTAGCATAGGATGAGCCATCTTGAATTCTCTTGTCCATTCCTATAATCAATCGAGAGTCCCCTTTTATAATAAGAATAAGCTAATTGTTTTATATGGCCGCTTGAATCCCATACTCTAGAACATAGATTTTATCCATATTATGGCTTTCATAGTCTAGATATATAGCATACACATGAAGAAATGATCATTTATGATCTATGAATCCCCTCCAACAAAAAAAAAAAAAATAAAAAAAAAATTATATATATATATATATATATATAATATATAAAATATATATATTATATATATATATAGTATATATATAATATAATATATATATATATATATATATATATATATATATATTATATATTATATATATATTGTCAGCTCTGGTTGCCTTTGAGGCTCCATCAAAGTTCATATTTATAAATATCTATAGAGGATATTTCCAACAATTTGGGCTAGATCATTTTGGAGGGATTGAATTAATCAAGGTAATTTCCTCAGTACAAATGATGAATAAAGACTTTAAGATGGTGGCTTCCCTTCTACTGCAAGACCAAACCTATATGGACTAGTTGCCAATAGGATGGTTTCTTTGATGTGTCTTTACATTATTTCCCATACACTTTCCTCATTGTGTGCTTCCTCCAAAATTATTATATTTGTCTCCTTCCATAGAACCCAAATTATGAAACCATGGAGAAATTTCAATGCTCCATTAACTATAGGTTGTGAAAAAGTAGAAGATGTTGAATTAGAGAGAGTTTTGGATATGTTGTTGTTTGTTCTATCAGTTTGGAAACATATGGATTTCGATTTTAATCATGGATAAGGAGAAGATGCATGAGTTAAAGGGGTGTTCAACATTTTCCATACTATTCTTACATTTTGGGAAAATTCCTAGCCCTTGATGACCTCTTCTCTAGAGGTGATCCCAAGTCAACATTTTTCCATGAATTAGTAACCAAATGAAATTGATCATTTTGGGTCATATATGAAGACTCCATAGCTTTCTCCATATTTATTCTTGAGGTAGGTCATTTGAATCAATTGAGAGGTTATAGGATTCTTTAATATTATAATTTCCAAGTTTCGTATAACCCCATATAAGTTTGTCTTTCCCCTACTGAATTTTAATTTTCCTTTGGTTCAGCTCTATCCATAGTCATTATCGATTCAAATTCCCTTGATCTTGATACCAATTCTCTCTATTAATCCAAATTCTCTATTTTTCTTGTTCAAAATTATTATCCCATTATTGCACTATTGTTTTCCTCCCTTCTTACTCCATATTAAGTTGAATGTTTTAGAGATCCTTCAGTTTTAGAAGTTGATTCCAAGAATTGTCCTAGAACAAAGCCTAATTACCATTTGTATTTCCCAAAAGATATGATTTTTTATATGCGGCATTCCATATGTGTGAGCCTTTAGGGAGACCTTTAACTCCAATTAATTAATGTTTTACTAGATGGGGTGAATATTTTGATTTCCATAAGATTCCCAATAAATTCATGATTGAGTGGAGTCATCTCCACTAAGTTTTCACCTCCAAAATTTCACATATGTTTTCAAGATCCTAAATTCCTAGTCCTCCTTATGATTTGGGATGAAATGTCTTTTCCCAAGCCACTAGAGCCACTTACCTTAAAGACTCTCTCCCCTCCAAAGGAATTTCCATTGGAGATTCTTGATTTTATTAATAATGTCTTTGGGGATGCTAAAGCTAAGAAGATATAGAGGGGTATTTTTTGCAAGATAGATTTTAAAAGGGCCAACCTCCAACAAAGTTGATGGATCCAAAAGTCTAATTGGTAAACATTTTCCCATATTTGAGGAGAATATAATCCCAAATAGCACGGTGAATAATGTTCTTAATTAAGGGGGAACCTCAATTTTTGGATGGAAGAGAAATCCTTTGAAATCCAAGGAGAAAATTGGTATGAGTCTCGATGGAAAGAAGAGTGTAAAAAAAGAAGAGTTGTGATTTCTCGTGATTAATTTTAGTTCCATAAGCTTCTTGGAAATCCTCTAAGATTCTTTTGAGAGACATCAATTATTTCATCATAGGAGTTCCCATGAGTAAGGTGTCATCCATGAATTGCTATTGTGAAGAGGAAGTTTCACAGTTGTTAAAACAAATACCTTTTAATCTATTTTTAGCCACTACCACTTTAATAAATTGACCCAAACTTTCAACGATGAGAAGAAAGAGAAAATGTGACAAAGGATCACCCTACCCCATTCCTCTTGATAGTGAGAAAGTATGGGATGGTGAGCCATTAATGAGGATTGAGAAGAAAGACTTATATACATTAAGGGAATTTTTAGGTTAAAATGGTCCTTAAAACAAAAATGTACAATTAAAATTAACTTTAAAAGAAACAATAGGATTCAAGATGATAATGCCATCCCCAGGGATAAATATCATGGAGGGAACATAAGAAAACTCTTTTTATAATTATATTTTCTACTTATATATTTATAGGTTTACTCAAATGTCAAGTGTAGACATTCAATGGATCTAGAATCAAATTCCACATCCAATGAGTACCCACTCTGCATACTTCTGAGTAGACCCACATTAAAAAAAAAAAAAAAAAAAAAAAAAAAAAAAAAAAAAAAAAAAAAAAAAAAAAAAAAAAAAAAAAAAAAACAACAACAACAACAACAACAACAACAACAACAAATCAAACCAAACCAAACCTTGTTCAATACACTTGTTTCATGTATTTTTTATTTTTTTCGATGTGGTTCTACTGAGAAGTATGCAGAATTTGATTCTAGATCCATTGAATGTTTACCCTTGACATTTGAGTAAACATATAAGGAAATAACCCAATTTACAAATTCATCACTCTTATTTTATTATCTTAACTACTATTTTGTTACTTTCCTTTGGATGCCCATTTTAGACCTCAAAATTCCCTTGACCTAATGAATCCAATTTCCATCAAATCAAGAAGTAGATAGCATACAGAATATGTTTTACCAATTGATTTTGTCAAAGGCATTGGAGAGGTCTAAATTTATAAGCATCCCATAATTTTTGTGATTTTTAATGAGTGGGTGATCTCATGGGCTAGAAGGATACCATTAAGGATTTGACAAACCTGAATATAATTAGTTTTATCTAGGGAAATGAGGCCATGAATAAAATATTTCAGCATATTCACAATAAATTTGGATGTGATTTTATAGATAGCATTACAGAGGGATATAGGTATAAAAGAGGAGGGGTGTTTAGCTTTGTTTTCTTTTGGGGTGAGAGTTATAAAGGTGGTGTCTAGGGCTGAAGATATAGAAGTCATCCTTTGATATTTTTCCATATTATTGTGGAAACCATTGCTTATAATAAACCAAATATATCGAAATAAATTAGCATTGAATCCATCAAGTCTATTGGATTTTCCTTTAGGAATTTCCATCACACACATTGCACTTCCGAGAAATATATTTCCTGAAGAAGGGATTTTTTATACCCCATGGTGATTGTTGGTGGCTAGATTTGCATACTTTTACTCACCCTTTTACCATGTTCTTTTCATCCATTTCATGCCAATAGTGGTTAATCGATATCTTAAAATGCACAGGTATACCTCTTGTCATGTCTTTATGGATTATTGGTCAATGAAACATAGTCGTAGGGGATTACTACCTAAGTGGCTTCCTAATTGAATTATTTATGTAGATTTGAAGGGAGAACCAAGACCGTGATTCATTGGATAATACCGTCAAATCTGGGAGCACTATCCTTGGATATTGGCTACAACGGTGAATCAATATTTTGATTGACACACTCTTATCTTTTACATTATGTTTCGTTCTGAAAACCACCATGTAATTAAAGGATGATAGTGTCGTAATTCTAGGAGTTGTATTATTGACAAATTGTATAAAGTAGAGTTGCGGGCTGTGAAATCTATCGTTGTTAAGAGTCATTAAGGTTACAGGAGAAATACTCTAACTTTGAGTCTGTAACAACATACTTGTAATATTTATTTAATTAATGACATATTGATCTTCTGAGCATATCGTGATTCATTTATCTCACCATAACCCTAATCAGGGGGTTGGGCCCACTCTCCTGACCAGGTGTTGTTGGATTAGATGTTTGCTAGGTTTATTTTCATGGTTTTATTATTGATGTGAATGTTTATCAGTGTGTTACTGTGAGTCCTAATTGTTGTTACTCTTATTTGTTGTTACATCATTGCTTGTTGTTACACATTGATGAATTTATAATTAATGTTCAATACTGGGTAGGGAAATTTTGGCATGCACATACAGTGCACAATAGCCTTGAAACAATTGGTAGAACCCTAGGTTGAAAATTAAATGTGGATTGGGTGAATTGCATGATTCATACTTGGACACTAACATTTTGGTGTCATTTTCGGGAAGGTTATCAAACGCGTTAAATTATGACCAGTATTGACCATAGGACTGATCTCTTGTCTTGGGAAAGGAAGCTTACACCTTGCTCTAGGTCCTGAGTATTAGATCGTTTGGTTGTTTGGTTTCTTACTTTTCTTGTTTTTTGTAGGACTATTCTCTCATCTTGGGAAGGAAGTTTTTATCACCTTGCTCTAGGTCTGGAGCTCTAGATTGCTTTGTTCTACTTTCATAAGTATTGCTCTCTCGTCCTAGGAAAGGAGGTTTTATTTTTCGCCTTGTTTTAGGTCCTGAGCTTGATTTTTGTGATTTATTTATTCTCTCTTGTTTGCTTTAGGGGCCACTCTCTCATCCTGTGGAGGGAAGTTCATATCCTACTCTAGGTCTTGAGCTTTTAATTTTCTCTAATGTTTCCCTTTTATTTCTAATTGTATGAACAAAGACACCAATAAAAGGGGTAGAGGGAGACCCCCGAAAAGAAAAGGGGTTGATTTAGGTAGAAAAACTTACATCCAAGAAATCATCTCAAGGGATGAGCCTGGAGCATTGTCACAAGTTGTTGCTAGGGTAAGATCTCATATAAGACCTAGAGGACAATCAATTTCACAAGCAGAACCTCCTCCAATAGTAGAAGTGTAATTTGGGGAAGAAAAAGTAGCAAGCTGAGGATTTGAGGAATTTCACATTGCAAGTTCAAAGGAAAAATCTTTGAGGGAATTCTTTGCACCATTTGATAAAGGAAATGTTGTTAAACAACTTCCATCACCTATTATAGAATAGCCAGAGCCAGAGCTTGTTGAAATTCCAAGTGGGTATTGGTAGATATTCATGGTTCTTGCACCTTCTTTGATTGAATTTCCAATTGGAGATATCAGAGGTGATGCACCTATGAAGCCTATTCCTTTGACATAACTACCTAATTTCCATGGACTTAATTCCAATGATCCAGACACATTCCTTTTTTAATTCGACGTTGTTTGTTGGGGGTATGATTACATTTCTGATGCTCAGAAATTGGAGATATTCCCCGTTACTCTGAAGGGAACAAATTTGAGATGGTTAATGGGTTTAGGGGGAAAATCTATTGTTACATGGGATGATATGAAGACGATTTTCCTTGAGAAATATTAGGACTATTGCAAATCCCAGGATGTAAAGGAAGAAACTTTTAAGATTATGCATAAAGAGGATGAGAATATGGAAGATTTTGTGGAACATTTTCAATATAGTTTGCAGAGATTAGGCCACAGTGACTTGGATAAGAATATCTTGAAGATCATTTTTCTTAAAGCATTGAGGGAGGAATCTCTAGAGCTATTGAATGTAATAGGGAAAGGAGATATATCGAAGGAATAATTTTATACCATCTATGAATTATGGATCAAGATTTCACGAGGGGCTGTGAGACAGAAGTGAGAATCCAAACTCTCAAAACATCCAGTCGTGGAGTTACGAAGGCTGAACTTGGGAATTTGTTGGACAACCTGAGAAACGATATCCTGAGCACATTATCATCGCAACTAGACGTGTTGCAGGTAAAGCAAAAGAAGATGGAAGGAGAGAAGGCTATATTTATTTTCTACCCTCAATGCAGGAAGAATCATCCGTTGAAGGAATGTCCATTAAATTTTGTGGATACTTGTGTGATATGTGAACAGAGTCATTCCACTAGCACTTTCCAGTCTCTTCCTAGATTGAAGGGAATCTTTCACAGAACAAATGAAGAACCAGATCAGCTTTATTTTATGGAATCAAGGAAACCATGGCAACCACGGCCGCTGAACATGAATCAAGGCATGCCTCAACACCTGTCTCAGTATTTTAATAATATGAATTTTGGTTAGCAACTTGTACCCTTTTCACCTTCTTGACCGGAGTCTTACCAATATCCAATGCCCTGGCAACCCTAGTACCCTCAATCTAGTCCATGTTCTTCATGGTTCGAGAACTGGTGTGTGCCTCCTCCTCCTCCTTCAAGACAATTCTCCCAACCTATCCCACAATAATAGCTACAAGTGTCTGCTAATGTGTTTTGGAGAATTTAGCATCTACGGATAAATACTAATTCACTAGACAAGTAGCTATGCCTAGAACAACAGTTTAAAGTGTTTTAGACTTTCCCTATAAGCAATATATAAGAAGAGAGGATAGAAGGCCTACCTGTAGTTCTGCTTTCCTCTCATCTCCCTTGTATCGATTCTGTCACTCCTTCCTGTACTTAATCTGCTTGAAAAGTACCCTGTCAACACAACAAAAGACAAAAACGATCAAAGCATATGATCCATTGAATATAAATGAAAGGAATAAAAAGAAATTCATACATATAAGCATTATGAAATATAAGCTTGGATCACATCAAAAGCAAGACAAGCTTGTGGCATCACATCATTTTCTCCAAATTCAAGTCTCATAGCAACATTATCTCGTTACAATTCAACATAATCTAGCCAACCCCTGATCACTTAGATGAGTGGTCAATTTATAGGAAGATGAAGGAGGTTTTGTCATTAATGGTGATATTGAATGGCCTTCCATACTTAGAATTAGTTCCATGGAGGAAGGGATGAAAGGATAGGATGCTCCTTAACTCATTCCCCATCCATTTTCGAGCTCATAGGAGTTGATAAGACATGGAAACTTCTAGATGACTCCAAAAGATAAGAATATTCCCCAAACCCTATGTGAATTTCGCTCATTCTCACCCAGCATAGGTGAAAGGAAGCCTAAGTGCTCTGCAAAGCACCCTGGCAGTGGACTCAACTGCTCTGCAGCACACCTTCATAAGGGCTTACTTGCGCTAGTCCCTCTAGAGTAAATTTCTGGATGTCTTCAAGTCATGAAACTGTCTCGAAAGGAGGCATTCAAAGGGTTGAATTGTTTAGGGCATGAAACAACTGAATTTAGGGTTTGATGAGTCCTAAAATACTGATCTGAATGTTGGGATTTGATGTGCCCAAATGGATCTGTAACAGTTTCCCCCTAAAGCATGAAGTCAAAAAAATGACAATGTCGAATGAAATGCTTTACAATGTGATGAGGAGTTATCGAAGTGGAAGGTGACCTGCATCAATTACAATACATATATCATGATATTTGATTTTACATAAATTTCTGAGGGAAGGCATACCCATGCTCAGCTTATAATATTTCATTACATGTACATAAACAGTCGTCTATAGATATAGACCCATGATTAGAATGACTATCAATGTAAAGCCATTGTACATATGATTTAGTACTCCTGATATCGCAGCTCGGATGGATGAAACTAGATCTGGGGTCTTTAATCCCATTCAACCGTTCACTCAAGTACAAGTGTAACCATGTGAATATGTGATCTGAAGTCGAACATGGGAAGACACCATCTGATTACCAGCTGATGATGTAAGTTGTTAACAGATGCAAGAGAAATCACCGATAATGATAATGATCCTCAAGGTACTGCAGTAAATTTTGCATGGTGTGAATGGATGATTTGATGTTGAACACCATACAAAGTCTTTTGGTTGAAGGCCATTGATGTATTCCTATTGCCGAAAGCGAGAAACCTGCCATTGATGTATGCAAGCTTCAAGGTACTGAATGGGTGTTTCTGTGTCAACTTCTTGGATAATGAGTTGATGTCGACAAGAAGTGACTTGTCATAGGAGGGCCTTGATGTATCCCACATCAATGACACAAAACGAGTGTAGTGATTTTAGAGATGGAATTTGACTGACGACATAAGGTTTAGGAATGGCGGTCATGAAAATGAAGGTTTATGTTATTGCAAAAGATGGATTTTTACTGGATGAATTCTCTTGGACATGTCGGCGACACTAAAGTGAATTTGTATCATTGACAAAAAACAAAGTGATGGATGGTATGATAGACAAACGGTGTGATAGCCATCAAGATAATAACCCAACCCATATAGTCACGGTGATGGAGTGAAAGTGTCATGTTCAAGAGTGACCTGCTTCCATAAAGTTGTTTTCCCCTTTTTCCATTTTCCCCAGTCATTGCTGACCATTACCTCTTTATTTTTATTTTTATTTTGATCCCAAGTGGAGTCACCAATTTGTTTTGGAGAATTTAGCATCTACGGATAAATACTAATTCACTAGACAAGTAGCTATGCCTAGAACAACAATTTAAAGTGTTTTAGACTTTCCCTATAAGCAATAGACAAGAAGAGAGGATAGAAGGCCTACCTGTAGTTCCTCTTTCCTCTCGTCTCCCTTGTATCGATTCCGTCGCTCCTTCCCGTACTTAATCCACTTCAAAAGTACCCTGTCAACACAATAGAAGACGAAAACTAATCAAAGCATATGATCCATTGAATATAAATGAAAGGAATCAGAAGCAATTCATACATATAAGCATTATGAAAGAACACATCATATGGAAAAAAGTTCAAACACTTTATTAGATAGAAGAAGGAATTACAACCATCACTGTCTGATTCAAAGTCATTCCTCCAGCTTGGATCCCATCCACATCACATCAAAAACAAGACAAGCTTGTGGCATCACATCATTTGCTCCAAAGTCAAGTCTCATAGCAGCATTATCTCCTTATAATTCAATATAATCCAGCCAACCCCTGATCACTTAGATGGGTGGTCAAGTTATAGGAAGATGAAGGATATTTTGTCATTAATGGTGACATTCAATGGCCTTCCATACTTAGAATTAGTTCCATGGAGGAAGGAATAGAGGATAGGATGCTCCTTAATCATTCCTCATCCATTTTCGAGCTCATAGGAGTTGATAAGACAGGGAAACTTCTAGATGACTCCAAAAGATAAGAATATTCTCCAAAACCTATGTGAATTTCACTCATTCTCACCCAGCGCAGGTGAAAGGAAGCCTAAGTGCTTTGAAGAGCACCCTAACAGTGGACTCAACTGCTCTGTAGTGCACCTTCATAGGGGCTTACTTGTGTTGGTCCCTCTAGAGGCAATTTCTGGATGTATTCAAGTCATGAAATTGTTTGGGAAGGAGGCATTCAAAGGGTTGGGTTGTTTAGGGCATGAAGCAACTAAATTTAGGGTTTGATGAGTCCTAAAACACTGATCTGAATGTTGGGATTTGATGTGCCCAAATGGATCTGTAACATAATGTGCCTACTAGTAATCCTCCTCTTCATCCTCAACTACCTATTCAATCCTATCCAAATCCAAATAACATAGGGGCTCAACAGGTTAAGACACTCAACCTCCCTACATATAGTATTTCCACTATGGAATGTAAGAAATTAAATCTTCAATCTGGTTGGGTGGTCAATGTTCAGACTTCACCTATAATTGTTGAGCATACCGATGATGAAGTCTCAAAACCAGAACAAAGAATGATAGGGGATGAGCCAACACAGATTCCTGTAAATCAACAAACCCCTTCACAAACTATTGTTACTAGAGGATGTCAGACTAGTCCACCCTATCTTGAAATATTTTCTTTAAGCAAATAAAGTCCTCATCTTGAATTTGACTTTTTAGGGGAACTGTAGAATTTATTTGTTAAAATTTTGTTACTTCAAGGTATGAAGGGCTTACTGATTTATGCTAAGACAATTAAAGAATATTGTTCTAAGAAACCTGGCAGAAAATTAAAGGACCCACTTACTATTCATGTCATGAGTAAATTATCAGATATAATGTTGGGGAAATCTATACCTGTCAAATACGGGGACCCTGAGAATCTAATTTCGACAGCGTAGATTAATGGGGTGGATATCCAAAATGTACTAGTGGATTTGGGGGCAACAATTAATGCTATAACCTCTACAACCGTGATTACCTTGGGTCTGCGGAACCTTAAACCAACTCCCACTATCCTAGAATTGGCAGATCAGTCTACTATTAGACTAGTAGGGAAGCTGGAAGATATCACTATTTTGGTAGATTCATGGCAGTACCCCATTGACCTTTTGATTTTACATACCCAATACCTAGTCGGTGGGCATCCTTTGATTTTAGGAAGACCTTGGCTTGCAATTGCAGATGCTTACATTGGGTGTCGATATGGAACATGGTAATATCCAATGGGGAAGTTACAAAGAAATTTATCCTTTACCCCCTTGTAGAACCAAGTTCATCAAATAAACCTGGATTTACCTTGATAACAAATTCTCTACCTACCAAAGAGCATAAATCTGAGAATGAAGAAGTTAGACCCATCCTTACCATTAGCGAGACTCTCTTTTTTAAAGATGAAATGGAAGACGATTCCATTAGCACCTTTCTCAGCAATCCCAACTATGTTTCTGATTCAACCTGTCAGCTATTAGAAATTGTCATGATTTGCAATGTTCAAGAAGATAATGAACCAGAAACATAAGTAGAAAACATTCCTGAAATTATACCTCATAATAGTGTTCCTATAGAAATTGAACCAGGGAAGACATTGAATATTAATCTGGACCTTTCACACTCCCAATCCGAACAACTATTGAAAGTCCTTGGGGAGCATAAAGAAGCCTTTGCTTGGAAGTATACCGATATGAAATAAATACCTGTTGATTTATGTACTCATCATATATACATTAAAGAGGAATTTCGACCTATTAGGCAATCATAAAGAAGAATGAATCATGCCTTAAAAAATATTGCCAAAGATGAATTGCAAAATCTATTATATGTGGGTTTTATTTATCCGATATTGGACAGTCAATGGGTTTCCCCATTGGTCTTTGTCCCTAAGAAGAATGCCAAGTGGCAGATCTGCGTTGATTACATGGAACTAAACAAAGCAACTCAGAAAGACAAATTTCCCTTATCCTTTATTGACCAAGTCCTTGATACATTAGCTGGGAACGAGTTTTTCTCCTTTCTGGATGGATTTAGTGGATACAGTCAGACACAAATAACTCCCAAGGATCAAGAAAAAACTATCTTCACATGCCCTTGGGGAAGCTTTTCTTACCGAGTTCTTCCACTTGGCCTCTGTAACGCACCTGCTACCTTTCAAAGGGAAATATTAGGAATTTTGTTTGATTTGGTTCATGATAGTGTTGAGATTTACATGGATGACTTCACTCCATATGGAGATTCCTTTACAGAAGATTTGAAAAACTTAGAGAAAGTACTTGAAAGATGCAAGCAAACACATGTTTCTCTTAGTACAGTCAAATGTCATATAAGGATGAAAGAAGGAATAGCGCTGGGACACTTGCTTTCAACTACAAGAATTTGGGTTGATCTAGCGAAGGTAGAGTTAAACTTAAAATTTGTTAAACCTAAGACACCGACACAGGTATGCAGCTTTATTGGTTATGTTGGCTATTATAGGCATTTCATAGAAGAAAATTCTAAAATAGCATTCCCACTTTTTCAATTGCTACCTAAGGATGCAGAATTTGTGTGGACAGATGAATGTGAAGCAGCTTTTGTAGAAATCAAAGAACTAGTCTGCAAGGCTCTAGTATTACACAGTCCTGACTGGAAACTCTCGTTTCACATCTCTACTGATGCTTTTGAAAGAGCAGTAGGGGCGGTTTTTGGGCAACAAGAGGACAAGAAACCGTACACATTTAACTATGTCAACAAGAATTTGACCCCCGCTGAATTAAACTATACAGTAAATAAAAAGGAGTTATTGGATGTCATTTATGCTATTAATAAATATCGGCATTATATCACAAGGTATCCTACTTTCATGCACACTGATCATACAACTATTAGGTATCTGATGAACAAACCAATAACCCCTGGTCACATTACAAGATGGTTACTGTTAATTCAAGAATTTGATATTATCATTGTAGATAAACCAAGGAAAGATAATGTAGTTTCATATTTCTTGTCTAGGATGGATACTAGTGACGAAGGTACACCTGTAGAGGATAGTTTTCTAGATGAACATATTTTTGCAATTTCTACTCACACTTCATGGTATGTAGATATTGCTAACTATCTCGCTACAGGAAAGGTGCCTCAACACTTTCCTTATAGAGAACAACGAAGGATTATCCATCATAATGCTCATTATTCATCGATAGAGGGATATCTCTTTTACAGAGGATCTGATCACCAAATCTGGTGCTTCATAAGTAGAGATGACATCTATGATGTCTTGAAAGTTTCTCATGATGGCCCCTGTGGGGAAAATTTTTTAGAAAAGCGGACAAGTCATAAGGTGTTACAAATCGGATACTATTGGCCTTCTATTCTTCATGATGCAAGGAAATATGTTAGAGGGTGCAATATTTACCAGCGGATGAGTCAGCCTGGACGGGTAGATGAAATATTCTTACAGCCCCAACTAGCATCTGAGCCCTTTGAAAAATGGGATATCAATTGCATTGGGTCACTTAGTTCGCCTTCACAATAGAAAGTTCACATTCTGGTTTGCACAGATTATGTGACAAAGTGGATAGAGGAAAAGGTTGTTGTGAAAGAAATAGAATAGGTTCTCTCTGACTTTTTATTTGAAGAAATTCTTGCACGGTACAAAGCTCCTAAAGAGATAGTTTTAGATGGAGGGGCATAGTTTACATCACATCTGATAGCATGAATTATAAAAAAGTATGGAATCAAGCATAGGGTAACATCTTCATATCACCCTCAGGCGAATGGTCAAGTCAAAAGCACAAATAAGGTACTAGAAAAATGTTATGAAACCAGCTCAAGAAAAGATAGAAAAGATAGATCAACACCTTATAATTTAGCCTCTTCGAGGGGGGAACCTCCTTTACATTACATAAATGAACAATTCTTGGATGATACAAATGAAAAGACCTCCTTTCTATATATAGGAGTCTAAGGGGTCATAACATAATCAGAGCCGACATAACAATA
>APFE030748847.1:95340-196331 GCA_000404065.3 Pinus taeda
CCTTGAAGAGTCTTCCCATTCGGTAAGGTCGCCATTTTTTAAGTGAATGTAGTATTGCCAACATTTCCTTCTCATAAATAGCTTTCTTGAGATGTAGCGGTAAAAATACCCAATCACCTACATCAAAAATTTTTTCACTACGATGTTGATCTACCTGTTGTTTCATTTGATTTTGCACCAAAGTGGCATTATCCTTTAAAAGTTGGAGAACTTGTCGTTGATGCTCGATGTGATCTTTCACTGCTTGAACCTTTTTCTTCTTTATATGTCCTTCTATCTCTAGAGTTTGGGGAGTGGTAATTTCTTCCAATCCTTTACAAGATATGGTTAGATTCATTTCTTGATGCTCGATGTGATCTTTCACTCTTGAACATTTTTCTTCTTGATATGTCCTTCTATCTTGATAGTTTGAGGAGTGGTAATTTCGACCAATGAATTACAAGATATGGTTGGATTCATTTCTTCTTTCTCAATGTGATCTTTCACTTCTTGCACCGTTTTCTTCTTGATATGTCCTTCTATCTTGAGAGTTTGCGGAGTGGTAATTCTTGCCAATGCTTTACAAGATATGGTATGATTCATTTCTTCTTTCTCTGTGGTGGGGTCCTGGTGTATATCCTCTTCTTTTGGTGTTTCTTGATCCTTTTCTTCCTCCTCTTCATATTCTATGTAAAATAATTTCTTCTCAGCACACTTATGACCTTTAGTGCATTTGCTATCACAATTGTAACAAAGACTTTTTTCTCTTTTTTCTTCCAATTGTTGTGGTGTAACCCTTGTAGGTTGTGGAAGGCTAGGAGAAACAACACTTCCATCTTTATAGTTGTGAGGGGTATGCTTCCTGGTTTCCATAATTTTGCTTTCCACTATGTCACAAAGCCCTTTTACTCTTTCCAATTGTTGTGGTATTGCTCTAAAGAAGGTTTTTCTCTTTGTATCCTCATAATGTGCTATCATTTCCTCTGTGAAAATTGACCACGTAACTAGTTGTTTATGAGAAAAAAGGCCCTTCATACCATAAAAATTGATCCAGTTCTAAATACGAAGATGCAATACATACCTTTTGTAATAGTGGTACACCATATAGATCAAAATATTGCTCCATCTAAAGTATCCAATTTACCGGATCCTTTCCATCAAACTTTCTCATCTTGCTTTTTCTTGATTTTAGGAGCTCGATCTTCAAACGACTGTAACTCTGTGCCTTCAGATCTTTAAGTTCTGAAATTACGACTTGTAGTATCCCTCTGTGTCCTCTTTCCAATGCCGCCAGTCTGATCCAAATTGGATTCTCCAAGAAAGAGTTATGCAAAATCTTCCATAGTGACCTGATTATAGACTAGTTCAGTAGAGTGAACTTGTACGACGTGCCACGAGTCACTGTTTCGACCTTTGGCTCTAAAAACTATATACAAGAAACCACAGTCCGTCCTATTTCTATACCTTCTTACGAAATTTCAGTTCGATTCTCAGAGAGAAAGTTATGACGATTTTCCCCAGGTCAACTGTTTGGAATGTAATTCAGGAGTCTACAAAGGACTAACTTCCTCATATCATATCTCCACAAATATAGCACAAAAGGCTCTAAAATTAAAACCCAAGATTTAGTGTGATCTATTCTCAAATGGTTTTTTTTTAGCTTCTGAAACATTGCATAAAAAAAGTTATAACGAAAATGCCACGATGACCTGTTTGGAGCAGCGAAACCCTAGAATCAAAAGCTCTGATACCAAATGTTATAAAACCAGCTCAAGAAAAGATAGAAAAGATAGATCAACACCTTAGAATTTAGCCTCTTCAAGGGGGAAACCTCCTTTACATTACATAAATGAACAATTCTTGGATGATACAAATGAAAAGACCTCCTTTCTATATAGGCGTCTAAGGGTCATAACACACATCAAGCCGACATAACAATAATAATGTAAGGGCAAAAATAACAATAGTGGCTTCTATGGGGCACAATAGTAACAATATGGGCACTACATGGGTACATCAATATAATAAGTGGGTTTTACTAATAACAATAAGGGGTTACACTAGTAGTATAGGGGCCTAACAAAAATATTCGTACAAAGACTGTAGTGAACCATTGCTAGAATTGGGCGGAAAAGCTTCCTGAGGCATTGTGGGCTTATAGAACAACATGGCGGAACACAACATGGTTTTCACCATATGAGATTGTCTATGGGAAATCCCCTTTGTTTCCAGTGGAATTCAAAATTAAGGCACTCAGGACTGCCCTTGAAGTAGGTTTAGATATTTCAGAAGCCTAGAAATACCGAATGGAATAATTGAATGAAATTTGTTTGGTAGTTTTCTAGAATACTACTGCAATCCAGAATCAATGAACTAAATGTCATGAAAAATTCGTTAAGAAAAAGTTGTTTCAAAGAGGAGATTGGGCATTACTCTATCATTCTCGGTTCAAGAATTTTAAAGGAAAACTCTACTCCAGGTGGATGGGACCATCTGAAGTTGACATGGTGTTTGATAATGGGATTGCTAGACTTATAACAATTGATGAGGAAGATACTCCTTTGATCGTGAATGGACATAGCTCAGATTATATGTTGGCTTAAGGGGTCTGGCCTAGGTTTAAAGTACACCAACCAACAAAACCCTAACTACTGACCCTTTCGGTAACAACCTGCATAGCGCAAGTTGTAGTCTAACCCAAAGCAGTATTGCAGAATGCTAGAACCAGGTTTCTGCATCCAAGGGCCTATGTGATGGTCTTCCTAGGGATATTATAGCTTAGATCTTCCTTTGCTCAGATCTATTCCTTCCAATTGTCAACTACTGCAACTCTATTGAAAAATGACCTTCAGACCTTTGTGAAAGTACCTGATTGTACTTAACATGCATAAAATATATAGATTCACTACTTTAGTACAATAAACTGTATATTATGAAGCCCTTATGACCTAGACCTGCTGTCACGTAGATCTACAATTTCCAAAGAGTTAACTAAATAATATCTACATAGAAACTTCTCGATCTCCACGAAGGAGGTTAATTATACCTATTATGGCTAAAAATTACATATCCATCCGTTTCGCACAGAAATTAAGCATTAATTCACATCAAACAGATCACAGAGCAAAGATACATAAACTTAAACATAAGTAAATAAACAAGGCACCTGTGCACAAATTTAGCTCAAAACAGTGTTTATTAAGATGTAAACAGCCATATACAAACTTCTTATCCCTGCGCACCCAGTTGCAGGGGCCTGCTCACTCAGTTACGGACTTACTAAGGTCTTCGCACACTCAGCTGCAGGAACCTTCCCCTTTCACCTAAGGACAGGAAATAGACTTTTCCTAACTTAGCACCTTGCCCTTACAATTATTCTTCACCATAATTTATCCCTTTAGACTCATTATATATAGCCTTTTCGTTACAATACCATGGCCTCTGGACCATGGGTGAGTCTCAAAACCATCCTATCACCTACCCATACAAGGGACTCATGCCCTTTTGACTCTTACTTAGCTTCGCACTCTGCTTCCATATTTTGTGGAGATTTTACATTATTTCACAAAAGCTATTGCAAAACTTGACTTTACAGACAAAATTTGACCCTAGGGATCCCATCCCAACAGGCCCCCAACACAAATATGGTGACTCGCCCTCGAGTCGCTCGACTGGCTTCTCCACTTTGTTGCAGAGTTCATTGAACTCCATCTTCAAGACTCTAAGGTCCATTGTGCTTTGTACAACGACCTTCTGCATTTCTTCAACTAGGTTCTTTCTATTTGGCCCCTCCATTGTGAGGCGCATGGTCCTCTGCGTCTACTGGAAAGTCTTTAGCTTCTCTTGGATAGCCAGAGTAATATAGCTCGTTTCCTCTATCGATGGTTGAATATGAACCTTCAAAACTTGTTCTTTTCACTGCATCTCCTCAACCTTTTCCTGCAGCACCTTCAATTCTTGTAAGTGCGCAACGCACTGGATTGGTGTCAAAGTGCACATAGTCGCCCTGATCTCATCGACTTTCTGTTGTGCCTCTTTGATCTATGTACCCAATATCTGTAGGTTTGAGTCCTCATGCAAAATGGTGCATAACTCCATTTCATTTTCCAAGAAACAATTGCAGCCTGTTACTGCATTATCCAAGGTAGGCATGTGTTCTTTGATGGCTATGTTGCACTGCTCCCTGACCTCTAGCGAAGTAATCAGCTGTTGTTTCAATTGCAGTTCCGAGATCTTCATCTAGAAATCAAAAGTAACTTGGACTACCTCCTCCTTAGACTGTTTCACTACAACGACCAATTTCTGAACCTTTGCTGAAGTTGATGCATCCTCTGGAATGTGTAGCTATGATACTGAATTACATGCTTGTGTCATTTCTGCTTCTAGGCTCTAGATTCACACTGCTAGCTCTTATTTTTCCTTAAGAGCTGAAACCTTTTCAGTGAATATCTGCTCATTGTTCATTTTGACTTTACTAATTACCGAAAGTGCATGCTGCTCTCTGATCTGAAGCTCATCTGAGACCCCCTGATGCAGTGCGTGGAGGATTTGAAGGGGCAGTGCGACTAAATTCATACCCAAGCCCTTGGTCTTTCTGAGCTGAGCGTTATCTTCCTCTGACTTTGAGTGTAATGTCCCTTCTCGCAAGGGAATGAATCTGAGGTCCAGAGTCCGTTCTGTTTCCATTATGCTCTCGCTCACGTGCTGCAGGCTCGCTTGAACCCCACTCGCTTATCCGACACTCACCTAAATTCGTCCTTCTTGAATCTGCAACTCGTGCAGATCCTTTTGAACACTCCCCAATATCTTCATGTACTACTGATCAAATTGAGTCCACAACTATGTTGTTGTGTTGTAGACCTTATCCCCAATCTCATCCAAGTCCCCCTCAGTGAGGACCATTGGGTCCGTGTGTGCCTACTTGTTTGATTTTTACTTTTTTCGGGGTCCAAAAGTCATTTCTTTGGTCCTCTTTTGCAATTTGAAGGGAGTTCTCTGCTCATCACCCCTACGTCCTTCCTGCGTGTATTATTCCTGCTCTTTAGTATGATGGGAAGTAAATGCTTTGGCTTCTACTATGGCCTCTTTTGTAACGTGCTCTTTATCGCTAGTTTCCTTAGAAAGAGTTGCTTTAGCAACAACTTCTTTCTTCTTCTAATCAACCAACTGTAGCACTGCTGGTTGTGCTAAATCTTTATGTTTCTGTGTAGCTGTCATCTGCGCGGAAGATATTTCTCTGCCTTTGCTGGTGTGCCAAGATCTATATGTTTTCGCCACTCTACTGGACGTGACCCCACAATCTCCTGTACATCAACCTTTGTTACTAGGTATGGAAACTTGTGCCATACCTTCTTAGGATCTCACCTTACACAAATGTATAAATTATGAAAATTGGCCTTAAATTCTGGGAAGGCCCGCAACTACTCAAGCAAGGTTGGAGATAACCTTGGCCTCTTACTTATCACTGGGCAGAGGTCCATCACAACTAGTAACCAAAAGACTTTTGACTTTGTGATCCTCTCTGGATCCTCCGTCACCCACAGTGAGGCAAACTGTGCTACCTTGAAGGGAACTGACTATCATTCGGAAGTCGCCATGCAATGAGTACAATTAACAACAGGAGCTAGGCATAGTGAAATGCCTTTCTTTCCTCCTGCACTTCGTGAAAATTTACTAAAAAATATTTCTAGATGTACTGCGTGATGAGCCTAGGTATTGCAGCAAGAATGCTGTAACTCCCAGGGCTACCATATTTACTTATCAACCCCAGGTTCATACAAACTTGGAGGTGACTATGCTATATACACAAGTAGAAGTGAAGGTACTACCTATTGTCACTGCTCATCTGGCAAGAGACCCCAGGGGTTCCAAGCCAGACTTCTATAGGGTCAGAAGAAGCTTGATTTTTATGGAAGGAGAGTAGACCTATTCTAGGGGAGAGCTATTCTACTGCAAAAATGAAGAAAGCAATCATATAATGCTAAAATCACACCAGACCTAGCTAACCAATTAAACAACTATGCTAAGAAGAATTACTAGGTCAATCACTAATCTAATGCTAATTATCTAAGTTGCAGAAGTAAGAGCATAAAAACTAGACTAAGGGGTAAACAATGGAAACTAAGCTGAGTCTGTGTCTAAGTGGAAGAAGCAGTCGGAGGTCAAATTGGTGAAAATAGGACGTGAGGGAGAAACAACGCCTAAGAACCGTTGGATCAGGCAGGTGGAAGGCAAACAAACAGCTAAGATCAGATCATCAGAGGGTACGTAGGTAGATGGGTGAACTAACATGATGAACGACTGAGATTATAGCACGAAGGTGGAGTCAGGAGATGGACATACAAGATTAATCGGCATATGGATGGCGGATATTAGATCACGGGCAAAAGAAACGTGCAGAAATGGTGTTGGGTGATGCGATGGCCGTCAGATCAGGAGACAAATCGACGGTAGAGATTGGAGCACTTAAAGGAACGTGCAAAAATAAGGGAGCAAGTTTAGAGGATGGTAAGAATTATTTCGCATGCCCTCAAAGCTGGAAGTAGTTTTGTTAAATTTCACGTGATTAGCCTCCATAGTCAACACGTAGCACAGGGAAACCACCCATTTTGCATACCCTCGGGCTAATAACAATCAGATAGAAATCCTCGCGATATTGCATGATGGCTGTCGAATCTAGCGAGGCAGATCAATGGTGAAGGTTTGACCGAGATGGTTGGTGAGCGGGTGCACGATAGCCGTCAGATCTGACAAAGAAGATCGACGGTTGGGATTTAAAGTGCACAAAGTCAAACGCTAAAAGTGAATTTGGGCGGTGATTGGTCAGTTTTTCTGTGTGAGGCGATCTATGGTTAAAAACCGTTTGGACGTGGATTAAAAACTTCTGCTCATCTTTTCATGCTGAAGGAGAATGAAAGGGATGTGAGGGAGGTCAAATGACAGGAAGAGAGAGAAGGAGCAGATGACCATTAAAGGAACAAAGTGATATGAAATGAGCTCAGTGATTGTGTTAAACAACAAACTCCTCGTGAAAACCAAAAACTTGTGTTTTTGGGGTTGCTGCAGGGTTTCTTCCTCACGTCATGGTCCCAGAGGGAGGAGGTGAGGCCGAGACACATGTGGGAACCTTTTGGATCTTTCCTTTGCTACCATGCTACTTGAACGAAAGAATAAATGAAGCAAACTAAAACAACTAATCTGTTTTTACCCTGCTGTAATGGAAATGCAACTACATAAACAAATAAAAAGCAAAACAGGAAACTACTTAAGTAAATGAACAGAACCAGAAATCTATGCTATTATGTTGTAATGGGAATGAACTTACTGAAGCAAGTGAGCAATCAAACCATGCATCTATGCTACTGCTGTAATGGAAATGAACTACTTCAATAGATGGACAATATAATAAAGAGGAACTTTGGCTACTAGGGTCAGGCCCTAACCTAAGAGATTTAGCCCTCTGAGTTAACTTAGTGCTGGCTCAGAACAAAACTTGTCTTCATTATAAAAACACTGTATTACATCAAGAATTGTTACAAGTCTAGTTCTACAGTCAAAAGTTCAAATTCTTTCTAACTCTTGGTAACTGACTATTGGTGACTAACTGTAACTAAAATAATTGAGGTCCTAAGCCTCTCTACTTATACATCTGAAGTCTCCAACGACTTCCTTCAAAATTAGGGAGGTACAACTCCCAATTCAATGATAAACTTGTGCTTTCCCTTTCACTAGCTCGACTACCTTCTAGTAGGGAGGCTTGGCTCCCAACTCAAGATAAACTTGTACTTTCACTTTCTTGGTTGCCTTCTAATACACCTGATTTGGTTGTTTTCACCTTCACTTTCTTGGCTGCCTTCTAGTACTCCTAATTTGGTTGTTTGTACTTTCAGCTGATGGAGGGATATTCAAATGGAGGGGCGGTAAATGAGTAGGATTTACCTCCTGTAATTCCTCTCCCTTGTCCCATTCAAGTTTTTACCAAGGTCTTTTACCATAGTTTCTTTCTTTTATCTTTTTATCCCTGCATTTTCCTTGCTTTTATCCTTTATTCCTGCGTTACATGCACATTAGACCACAAAGCAAAATATCCAACTCTACTCATCTCATAAACAAAATATAATCAAAATTATGCAATAAGTTGTGAGAATAATTGGTTTGACTAAGCTAGGAGGTGAATTAAGGCCAATTAAGGCCCATATGATTACTCAATGATGAGGTTCATCATCACCCCCTACTGAAAGTGTTGCTCATCCTCTGAGAAACTTAGTGGATCTGGTAGCCTCTTTGACATCCTATGCTTCTGATGTGGTCTCTTCTTCTTGTTCATAGAAGCCTGCTTTCCTTTCTACTTCTTCCCACTGATATTGTCTGATCTTCAAGCTATGTGGCAGTGTTTTCCATCTCCTTATGTAGGCATGTATATTATCATTTCTTAGTAGCCTAAGCATGTCCTCAAAATGTGTAATTGCTTTCTCTAGGGCAGTAAGATATCTAAGTGCCAGCTGAGGATCATTTGCAATTAGATGGCATGGATTAAGGCCATGGGATTTGATTGTTTAGCTGCTTCTCTGTCCCCGAAGCCACTTAGCTCTTTTGTTTCTTTCTGCTCTTTCTTTTTTTCAATACCTTCTTCCTCTTTTGTTTCAGCATCATGTTCCTTTGTATTAGTGTCTTCTTCATCATGTCCCTCTGTATTAGTTTCTTCCTTATACACCTCATCCCTATCTAGCTCTGTATCTTCTTCCTCTTGTTTTGCCTCCTCCTCACTGACAGAAGGACTAACACCATAGATGAAGGTTTTGATGTCATCCTCTGCTGGTAAGTCATTGAAGATTGTCCATGTTATAGGGATCCTAGGGTTTAAGAGGGCATCCTAAACAAGGATTCTTATCAACCCATGGTGAACCAATGGTTGGGAATTTACTTTCTTTACTTTTCTATTGGAGTCCACGAGTGATTGCATCGGAAAATAAGATATGTTGAATCTTTGGTGAACTGGTGTTTCTACCCCAAATCTTAGTTCTTCAAGCATTCTAAAATGGTATCCATAAACAATATTGTATCTACCCTCATATGAGATATACTTGATGAACATCTTGCTTGTGAGGCTTGAAGAGGAAATGAGCAAATTCTTGAGAAAACAGAGTTTCTTGTTTATGTAATCCACTAGCCTTTTTTTAGAGGAAATTGGCCACCTTTTTACTTACAAACCAACTAGCTCTTAACCTTTACAAATTTTGATCAAATGATGTATATGAGTGAGTGAGAAGGATACTTACCTGTGGCCTTAATGCCATGCTACAATTATCAAATATTAGAGGTGTTGCTGATGGTCATTCTTCTTCCTCCTCTGCTATCTGCTGATGGTTTCTTAACTGTAGATCTGATGTTGTTGAATGGATAGAGGGAGTAGGAGTGTGTGTGAAGATAGGGATAATGATAATGGATGAGGTGAGGGGTCCCTGTAGAAAACACAATTTTCACCTGAATTGGAGCAATGAAGTGAAAAACAATGGAATTTATGGAGGGATGCATGGTAAGGAGTGGAGGAGATGAACATATGTGAGGCAAGGCCCCCTTTGGATCTTCTCTTTGCTCCCTGATTGTCTTTCTCATCATACTTAAAATAAAAATTTTGTTTTTTTTTTCCTTTCTCTATTTATTATATATATATATATAATATATATATATATATATATATATATATATATATATATATATATATATTTATATATATATATTTAAAAACACCTAGGGCTGCCTCAGAGAGGTTTTCACCCTAGATATTTTCCCTATGCACCTCAAGGAAGGTTTTCACCCAGGGATCTTCTTTTTCTTTCCATTTTTCTCACTTCATGGAGGTTTTCAAACCAAATATGGGATTCAGGCACCTCATGGAGGTTTTCAACCCAAAGATGGGACTCATGCACCTCATGGAGGTTTTCACCTATATCATTATTCTATTTTTTTCGTTTTCAGTGACCTGATGAGGGAGGAGCTAAAACTTGCTCCAGCATCATCATTATCTTATTGATATTGTCAATGAACTCTTGTTTAGATAAAGACCTCTTGTACATTTTCAGCCTGTGTCCATTAACTAGTAATGGAATGGATTCTTCATCTATAGTTCTAATTTGCACTGAACCGTTGTCATGGCATCTTTCCACCACATAAGGTCCAAGTCATCTTGTCCTTATCTTGCCCTTGAAGTCTTTATACCTAGAGTCATGTAAGAATGCCCAATCTCCTTCTTAAACTTTCTTCGCCTTAATGTACTTGTCATGCCATAATTTCCTCTGAAGCTGAACTATCTTTATATGGAGGAAGGCCTACATTCTGAATTCATCCAAGCCATTCAAATGGAACAATCTTTCTTTTTGTGCTTGACTGAGATCCAAATCTAGTTGGGTTGCCATCCTTAATGTATTATATTCAAATTCGATGGAAAGCAAAGCCTTTTTCCCATTGACCAGCTCATAGGGTGTAAATCCAGTGGTGGTCTTCCATGTCGTATTATAGACCCAGGTGGCCTCAACTAGTCTTTCTGCCCAATCCTTTTTGCTACTGTTCACTACCTTGGTTAGGATGTTCTCCAGTGCTCTGTTGGTCACCTCCACTTTCCCAATATCTTGTGGATGATAAGGATTGAAGGTCCTATGCTTGATTTTGTGATGCTTGAGCAGTTCTTCAATCATGCTGGAGGTAAAATGGCTGCCTTGGTCTGTGACTAGCTCTCTAAGATACCCAAATTTGTAGAATATATTCTCGCTTAGGAACTCAAGCACCTTTTCTTCCGTTGTTGCCTTAATTGCCTTGGTTTCAGCCCACTTAGTCAAGTAATCAATGCACAGAATATTGTGTTGTTTTTTGCTTTGAAGGAGTATTGATAGGCCCAATGAAGTCCATGCCCCATTTGTCAAATGGCTCGAAAGTCACTTGAGGTTGTAGGGCCATTTCATCTCTTGAGTAGGCTTTCCCATCCTCTGGCACCGATCACACTGGCTAATGTACTTCCTCACATCCTAATGAAGATTAGGCACATAATAGCCTACTTGCAACACTTTGAATGATGTCTTCTTTGCTGCAAAGTGACCTCCATAAGGCCCATCATGATAGGTTAGAAGGATGTCAAAGACTTCCTCTTCCCTTACACATCTTCTCAAGATTTAATATGGGCCAAGTTTGAATAGATTGCCCCCAATCCAAGTGAAGGGGGCACTTTTCCTGATTATCTTGCTCTTTTCTCTGGAGGGCAGGTTTGGTGGGAACTATGCTGATACCAAATAGTTTTCTATATCAACAAACCATGGGGAGATTCATCCTAGATAGAAAGTCAGCAACAACATTCTCCTTACTAGGCTTATCAACAATAGTTAGATCAAACTACTGCAATAAAAGTAACCATCTTATGGCTCTACCATTTGCATCTGGTTTGTTCATTAAACATTTAATTGCAGCATGATCAGTATGCACAAATGTCTGATAGCCTATAATGTAATACCTAAACTTGTTCAATGAATGCACAACAGTCAGGAGTTCTTTTTCAGTCACAGTATAATTTAACTCAGCCTTTGACAGGATTTTACTGGTAAAATAGATGGCATAAGGCAATTTCTCCTCTACATGACCTAAGGCTTCTCCTATGGCTTTATGTGAGGCATCAACATGGATATGAAAGGGGGGGGGCAGTTTAGGCCTCTAAGGATTGGTGGAGTGGTTAATTTACCCTTTAGAATGTCTAAGGCCTATTGATAGCTCTTTGACCATATACATTCAGAATCTTTGGCCAACAACCCAAACAAAAGAGAGGCCAACTTGCTGAAGTACTTTATGAACCTTCTGTAGTATCCAACTAACCCTAAGAAACTCCTGACATCTCTTTGCTTTTATGGAGGTGGGACCCTTTGGATGATGGCTATTTTGTTTGGGTCCACCTCCAGTCCTTGCTGAGATATGGAATGACCTAGCACAGTGCCTTCAATCATTAAAAATTCACATTTTTCTAGACTGAAAGACAAGTTCATTTCAATGCATTTGCGTAATACTTTTCCTAGGTTAGTCAGGGTTTCTTGGAATCACTGTTGGGTTGTGTTATATTCTTTCCATGACTAGCCCATGTAGTTAACTGGGGGGTTAGAGGGGGGCAGAGCCCCCACTTCGTTGCATCGATTGCATAGAGGGTAGGTCGCAACGGGTTTGAGGGGTGTAGCTAACCCACTCTATGGGGTCGCCCCGAAATTTTTTGGTTTTGGAACCTATGTTAGGTTGGGCGGGCCCACGTATGGTTTTGTGCATGATTTTTGCACATGTTTTTGGACCGGATGGTTTTCGGTCCATGGTATTGGATGCTTTAGCATGTATAAATATGTATTGTAACATTGAAAGGAATATAATGAAAAATCAAGCTAGTAGCCCCGGTTTTGGGATCTAGGGGAAAACTTCTGTGTATATGTGTTTTATGTGTTATGTTCTCACATGATTTATTTTCTGTGTTTTAGAATTCGTATGCAGGTAATTTCTGTGTGGAGTTAAAACCTACATTTGGTATCAAAGTTGTTTTCGCTTCAAGGGGATACCTTTGTTGCTGAGGGGTTTCACTTGGGCCTGTGGTAGACCCTATTCAGTGGGAGATTTGCAAGATCAATTTTGGTGGTGAAAGAAGATGGCGAGCAGTGGAAAGATAGAGATCGAGAAATTTAATGGTCATAGTTTTGAGTTTTGGAAACTCAAGACGGAGGATCTGTTGGTGGATAAAGATCAGTGGATCGTCGTAGATGCAAGTACTAAACCAATGGGAGTGTCTGATGAAGAATGGAAGAAGTTGGATCGGAAGGCAAAGAGGACAATATGATTGTGTGCCTCAGATTCAATATTGTTGAATGTATCAGGGGAAGCTACGATGAAGGCTATGTGAGAAAAGTTAGGGACTTTATACCAATCTAAGTCTCTAGTGAATAAACTATTCCTACAAAAAAAGCTGTATAACCCAAGGATGAAAGATGGAGAATCGGTGACAGAGCATATGAACGCATCTAATATTGTGGTAATTCAGTTAGCATTTGTTGATATTAAAATTTCAGATGAAGATAAGTGCATCAGTTTGTTGTGTTCTCTACCAGATTCATGGGATAGTCTGGTTATTGCAATAGGTAGCAATGCAACTACCTTGCAGTTTGATGAAATAGTCTCATCCTTGCTGACAGAGGAGTTGAGATAGAAAAATATGGAGAGCCAGAATGGTGATGCCTTGTCTGTACGAGGACGGTCCCAGAATAAAATAAAAAATAAGTCATCGAGTGGGAGATCTAAATCTCTAGGAAAACCTATAAAGATAGTGTGCTGGAAATGCGGAAAGGAAGGGCACTACAAAAGGGATTGTAAATCTAAGCTCCTGATAAAAGAAAGGGATCTGATGATGCTCCTTCTGCAAAGGCGAAAACCACCTCAGATGAAGGTGGGGATGTGTACTTGGCTTCTTCAAGTACACATGTAGATCATGAGGCATGGTTGATTGACTCAGGCGCATCCTTTCACTTCACTCCCCATAGAGAGTGGTTTTGTGAGTATGAGAAATACGATGGTGGTGATGTATTCTTAGGGGATGATAAGAAGGCTAGAATTGTTGGTCACAGAAAATTAAAGTTGAAGTTGCAAGGTGGAAGGGTTAGAACACTTTCGGGTGTTTTTCATATTCCTGCATTGCCTAGAAATCTGATTTCTGTAAGCAAGTTAGATGATGCAGGTTGGGGAGCACTGGTATTGATGCTAGGAATTCAGATTGGAACTCTGTACAAGCTTAAGGTAGCACGGTTGTTGATGGGTGCAACAGTTCTCTGGTTCCTGAAAGTGGAGCAGAAAATCTAGTGGTCTCTGGAGAGAAGACCATGTTGTGGCATCAAAGGCTTGGACATATTGGAGAGAAGGGCCTTCGAATACTTCATGGTAAAAGGTATGGTAGAAGGTATGAGTAATAGCTCTCTAGATTTTGATTTCTGAGAAAATTGTGTATATGGGAAGCAAAATCGGGTGAGTTTCCCCTCTGGTGGTAAGAGGACGAAATAAATATTAGAGATTGTGCACAGTGATGTGTTTGGACTTATGAAAGTTCCATCACTGGGTAAGTCTATGTACTATGTATCATTTATAGATGACTTCTCAAGGAATATATGGATATATTTCCTTAAGAATAAATCTGAAGTCTTTGATAATTTTAAAGAATTTAAGGCTCTAGTGGAAAATCAGACAGAGAAGAAGATAAAGGTGCTGAGGACAGATAATGGTGGAGAATTTTGCAACAAGGAATTTGAAGAATTCTGTAAGAAGTGTGGTATAGCATGGCAGAATACTACTCCATATACATTTCAGCAAAATGGAGTCGCAGAAAGAATGAATAAGACGTTGATGGAAAGGGCAAGAAGCATGCTCAGTGGTGCCGGGTTAGGATAGGAATTCTGAGCAGAGGTGGTGGATACTGCATGTTACCTGGTTAACAGGTCACCTTCATCAACATTGGATGATAAGACTCCATAAGAAGTATGGACTGGTAAGAAACCTTCTCTTTCACATCTGAGGGTATTTGGATGTGATGCATATGTACATGTTCCAAAGGAGAAATGAGCCAAGTTGGATAGTAAATCTGAAAAGTGCATCTTTATTGGGTATAAGGATGGTTTAAACGGTTATAAGCTTTGGAACACAGTAATAAGGAAGGTTGTGTACAACCAAGATGTGGTGTTCAAAGAGGTGAAAGATATTATTAAACATGAAGTCCAACCAAAGGAAACTGAGAAGATAGAGTTTGAGCTAAAGGAGGAAGAATCAGACTCTACAACAGAGGAGGAATCAAAATATGAAGAGCCACAAACTCTGAGTATGAGAAGATCAGTTTGAGAAAGAAGGCAGCCAAAAAGGTATAGTCCATCTGCTTTCTCTTCAAATTTTGCTTTATCTATTACTGATGATGATCCCAGAACTGTGAAGGAAGTAGTAGATTCAAAGGATGGAAAAATCTGGAAAGAGGCCATGGTTGATGAAATGGCATCTTTGTACAAAAATGAGGCTTGGGATCTGGTGGAGTTGATGGCTGGAAGGAAACCCATTGGCAGCAAATGGGTGTTCAAGAAGAAGACAAGTGCAAAAGGAAAGGTGGATAAATACAAAGCTCGGTTGGTAGCAAAAGGTTATTCCCAGGTGTCAGGAATTGATTTTGGTGATATTTTTTCTCCTATTGCCAAGGTAACATCTATTAGATTACTTTTATCTACTGTTGTTCCTTTTTATTTTGAGGTAGAACAGATGGATGTGAAGACAACATTTCTTCATAGGGATCTGGAAGAGGAAATCTACATGAAGCAACCTGAAGGCTTTGCGATGAAGGGTAAGAAAGAACTGGTATGCAAGTTAAAGAAGTCTATGTATGGGTTAAAACAGTCACTAAGGATGTGGTATCAGAAATTTGATACATTTATACGGGGACTTGGCTTCACCAGAAGTAAAGTAGATCACTGCGTATTTTACATTAATTGGTGACCATGTTATTTATTTGGTCTTGTATGTGGGTGATATGTTGCTGGTTAGAAATGACAAAGAAATTATCAAGGATTTAAAGACCCAATTGTCCTGCAAATTCGACATGAAAGATCTTGGTGCTGCAAACTATGTTTTGGGCATGGAAATTAAAAGAGAGTGGGCAAAGAGGAAGCTCTGGTTGAACCAAAGGAAGTATGTCGAGACAATATTGCAGAGATTTAATATGCAGGATAGTAAACTGGTGAAGGTTCTTATTCCTGTAGGTGTAAAGTTATCTGCTGAACAATGTCCCAAGACACAAGAAGAGGAAGAGGACATGTCCCGTGTTCCATATGCAAGTGTAGTCGGTAGCCTGATGTATGCAATGGTTTGTATTAGACCAGACATTGCACATGTAGTGGGAGTATTGAGTAGGTTTATGTCAAAACTAGGAAAGGAGCATTGGACAACAGTGAAGAGGGTTTTCAAGTATGTATGTGGCACTAGTGATTATGGTTTGTTCTACCAAGGAAGACCAGGATTGGACAGAGTGTTGGATATTCGTGGCTTTGTTGATGTAGACTGGTCTAGAGATTTGGATCACATAAGATCTACAAGTGGGTATGTGTTTAACCTATTTGGAGGTGTAGTCAGTTGGATGAGTAAGAAACAATCTATAGTGGCACTATCAACAACAGAGGCAGAATACATGGCAGCCACTAATGCAAGCAAGGAAGCAGTTTGGTTGCAGAGATTGTGTCCAAGTATGGGGTTAGTACAGGGAGCTATAAGGATAGACTGTGACAGCCAAAGTGCAATTTTCTTGGCAAAGAACCCTACATATCATTCAAAGATAAAACACATCGATGTTTAGTATCACTTTGTGAGAGATATGATAGAAGGAAAAAATTTGTTGATGGTAAAGGTGGACGCTTTTGAAGAATGCTGCAGATGCATTGACAAAATCTGTGAGCTTTGAGAAGTTCTCTTGGTGTAGAGAAACAATGGGTGTTGCAGGGCTAGATAAATGACTAAGCTCTCTTGTGGTCCCCTGTGGAAAGAAAACAACAAGTGAGAGAATGTTGGGTTGTGTTATATTCTTTTCACAACTAGCCCAAGTAGTTCATCGGGGGGTTAGAGGGGGGCAGAGCCCGCCCTTCATTGCACAAATTGCATAGCGGGGGGGTCACAGGGGGTTTGAGGGGTGCAGGTAACCCCACTCTATGGGGTCTGAGGAAGCGCCCCGAAAAGTTTTGGTTTTGGAACCTATATTAGGTTGGGCGGACCCACCTATGGTTTTGTGCATTATTTTCGCACATGTTTTTGGAAGCGATGGTTTTTGGTCCATGGTTTTGGATGCAATGGTTTTTGTTCCATGGTATTGGATGCTTTGGCATGTATAAATATGTATTGTAACATTGAAAGGAATATAATGAAAAATCAGGCTAGTAGTCCCAGTTTTGGGATCCAGGGGAAAACCTATGTGTATGTGTTTTATGTGTTCTGTTCTCGCATGGTTTATTTTCTGTGTTTTAGAATTTGTATTTAGCTAATTAAAACCTACAATCACAACCATAAGGTCTAAAATCATCCATACAGATTTCCACAGCGTCATGCACTAGTTCAACAAAAATACTCAAGACTACTCTTTGGAAAGTGGCAGAAGCATTGCATAAGCCAAAAGGAAGGACCCTATAGGCAAAAGTACCCGAAGGATAGGTGAATGTGGTTTTATCCTAGTCTTCTAGGCAGATTTGGATTTGGTTGTACCCACTGAATCCATCTAGGAAATAAAAGAACGTATTCCCTGCTAGGCCATCTAACACTTGGTCAATGAAGGGTAGGGGAAAGTGATCCTTCTTTTTGGCTTTGTTCAACTCCCTATAATCAACGCAATTCCTCCACTTACCATTCTTCTTGGGAACTATCACTAAAGGAGAGACCCACTGACTGCCAGAGATAGGGTAAATGAACCTTGCATCTAATAGTTTTTGCAGTTCTTCTTTGGCGATGTATTTAGGGGCTGGATTCATTCTCCTTTATGGTTGCCTGACTAGCTTGCAACCTCCCTTGATGTATATGTGGTGAGTACACACTGAGGGGTGTACTCCCTTCATTTCCTTTTAGCTCCAAGTGAAGGATTCTAGGTTCTCTTTCAACAATTTGCATAGTTGTTCCCCTTCTAAAGTAGAAAGAGATGGATTAATCTTCAAGGTATTCTCTAGGCCAAATTCTATGGTTTTGACTCGGAGTGGGTTGGAATCGGCCAAGCATAATTCAATTTGATGATTGTTCAGTGTTTCCTTTACTTCTTCTTCTAAGGGTAATGAACTAGGAGTTGGACTTTGGAGTAGGTGTTCAATTAAGTCATCCTCCTCCTATGATTACTTCCATAGCATAAAGTTGGGAAAAATAGAGCTCATCTTCTTCCTCCTCCTCCAACCATAAAGGTCAATCATGTTTTAGGGAGGGTTGACCAGGAGGGTATAAGACTAACTGTTTGGACATGTGCCTGTTCTTGATGGTCATATTCGCAACTCTATAGCTAATGTAGGCATCAGTTGTGGCCAACCATGGCCTCCCAAGGATGAGAGGGTAACCAATAAGCTTAGGCTTCTGCTGGAGAACTAGGAAATCTGTAGGGTACTCCCAGGAGTCAATGGAGACCATCACATCCTCCACAATCCCCTGAGGGGTGACTATGGAATGGTCTACAAGCTGCAACAATGTTGTGGTATTCCTTAATGACCCTTGGAGGTTAAGCTTGAGCATGGTGTCCTTTGTTATCACATTAATGGCAACCCAAGATCAATCAGAGTGTGTGGGACAATGGTACCATTTTGATGTGCACATCAACTACAGGGCTTCTGGGGTCTAAGTATTTGGGACATATTACCTGCCCCAGCATTAAGTTGGATAACTGCCCAATGACATTAATGGTAGGGGAATCCCTTTTTATTCTTCTTGGATGCTTAAAGCACTTCTCCTTAATCAATTTATTGTAAATAGGAACATCTTTGATTGTCTGGATAAGGGGGATCTTTATACATAGGCTTTTCAATTCTCCCAGAAGTTCGAAGTCTTCTGAGGTAGGCTGGAGTGGTTAGGCTAATCTTTTAGGAAAGGGTGGATTTGCTTTAAGGTTGCTTTCCTGTCTTTCCTCCTCATCCGCCCTATGTGGAGAGGAAGGTTGGTTATCTGGGAGAATTCTACCAGATCTTAAGTTGATCTGATGGATTTCTACAGCATAAGATGGGTATGATGTCTCTCCATC
Source organism: Pinus taeda (assembly GCA_000404065.3). Lineage (NCBI taxonomy): Eukaryota > Viridiplantae > Streptophyta > Pinopsida > Pinales > Pinaceae > Pinus > Pinus taeda. The sequence continues at coordinate 114,101 of APFE030748847.1, forward strand.
GTATCCTTATTGAGCCCGCCTATTGTTTGCGCTTGGATTTGGTTGGGAAAGCATCTGGGGTTGCCTAGGTGGAGTAGAGTGCATGAGTTGTGGTTGGGTAGGTGGTGGAGGCAATAGGGTTGGAACATTGTTGACTTGGGGCCTCCACCCCTGAGGTGTGGTATTCCACTAGTGTTGTAGCTGAATGTAAGGTTGAAATGACTGGCTGGTTGGCTAGGAATGATACTGGGGTGCATAGGACTAAGGAGGGGGTGTAGAACAGGAAGGTTGAGTAGGGGATCCCCAAGAAGGTATAGCTATGGTTTGGTTGGGTCTGTAATATGCATGGGATGATCCTTGCATACCCTGCTAGTATGGTCTAGGCCCAGGAGTTCTCCTTTGGTTGATGTAGCAAAGCTACTCAATGACCCCTTCAGCTCATTGATATACAACTTTGAGTCCAAGTAAAGAAGGGCACTTGTCTGTGGAGTGTTTTTCTTCACAGACTGAGTAAATCTCAATACATTTCAATGGGCATTCATTCCTAAGATGCCTCCTAGTGCATCTAGGACAAAAGATAGCCAAGGCTCTCTCTGCTTCCTCTTGCTTCCTTTTGATATTCATGGAATCCAATTGCAAATCAAGGGTTTGTAGCATCTCACTTTTGAAGTCCTCCAACATATTTCCAATTTCAACCTCGATGGATGAGTTGGAAGATGATGTACTAGCCATAGGTTGACTACTCCTACCCTTTTTCTTGGTTTCCCTAGAATGGTTTATAAAGATGGTATTGATATCTTCATAGGGTAGTTAGTATATATCTCCTCCTACTAACAAATGCAAGGTATCTAGGATACCCTCCCTTACTCCTCTAAGTAGGACCAACTTCAGTGACTCAGGGTCAAGTGTGCACATGGACCTTTTGTAATTGAGATGGAATCTTTCTTCATAGTCTTCTAAGGATTCATCCTCGCCTATGGTCATCCTAAAATTCTCTTCTTTAGTGTCTTTTGACCTAAAGTAGTCCCTATATTTGTTGTTAAAGACCTGCTGCATCTGAGCCCAAGTTATGATGCTATCCCCAGGTAAAACCATGAACCAGGGCAATGTTGCATCCTTGAGGGTAGATGGAAACAATTTTAACTTTTGCTTATCCTCTGTATAGTCATAGGTTCGGCATATAACAACAAACTCAACCAGGAAAGTGTCAGGGTCCTCTATGGTCAAGCCATGGAAATGAGGTAGAGAAGAGAGGCTTATATTCTTCATTTTAGTGTCCCCATTGGTTTCCCTAATGGGGAAGGCACTCTCAATTCTCTCTCTATTTCCGTTTTCAGCCATTTGTTAAGTAGGAATGGGTTCTTCCTCTTCTTCTTCCCCTATAGTGTTATAGACATATTTTGGCACTGCAACCCCAATCTTATATGTCCATAAACCAAGGGATTCTAAGTCCCTAAAAGTGTTGTTTCATACCCTAAAGGAACAAGGTCAGCTGATTACATCATCTCCTAGAAGTTCTCCATGAAACACTACTCAGAACTGGTCAAAACTGGACCATCTCACCTACTCCATGGTCAAAGTGCGATGCATCTCACCTAATGCACATGGGGGGTGCGATGCATACTGAAAATCCCTTCTATGGGGTGTGATGGGCAAGAGTAGACAAATGGCAGAGACAGTTTTCAAGGTGGATGATCATGGAATCTTCCAGAAACTTCTCTTGTGACACTTGCCTCTCTGATTTCACCCGGATGAGTAAGATATCATGAAATATCCAAGTAGAATTGAGAACTATCATAGAAATGACACTAATCAAAAACCCAGAAGTCGACTCACCCACCTGCAAACATCTATATATGGATCCCTCATCCTAGAATTCTAGAGGCTAGAATTTTGCATCTTGGAAGGAAGTGTTGTTGGTTTCTTTGTGGAACATCATAGTGTTGGGTGATCTAGCTTTTCATGAGGTGAAGAAGGGCTTTCATGTTTGGAGGATGGCGCTGGGTCAGATCAATGGGTTGTAATCCTCTCTTCTACTCTTTCTATCAATAAAGATATTTGAGTTTTCCTCCATATTCTTGTATGTTTGAGTTGATATATGCATTTGTATGGTCAATATATATCTGATCCTATATTTGCTTATGATTGTATATCTCTATGCTTGATGGTATTATGTTGATTTGACTCTACAGGTGTCTTTGAAGCAGGACAGCGAGGAAGGAGTGGCAAAGATCTGTCAAAGGGAGAGGAAACAAGCAAGGAGCCAAGCAAAAGACTGAGGTTGGTACTCTCCTGCTTCTCTCTCATCTACTTCTCATAAAGGAAAATGCAAGTAACTTTAGTTTGTTTGTTTCTAAGATAGCTACCTGTCTTAGTGGGACTAGCAGCTCTAAATGGACACTAGTTTTCCCAATTACATATAGGTTCCTCAAATAGGTAAGGTTTCTCACCTAAAGGGTCTTCCAATTCACCCATAGAGAAGAAGAAAGAAGGTTGAATGTTCGATATAGTGGGGGTTTTTGACAAGGATTTTCCTGAATTATCCTTATTCCTACGAGGCATGAAAGGAAATGTTTTTGGTTTTTTGTAAGATTCTTCCTTAAAGCTAGAAAGTATTCTGCAGAAAGGAAATTGCTGATTAAATGAAAAACTACTAACAGAATGGAAACTACTTGCAGAATGAAATTGCTTAATTGAATGAAAGACTACTAACAACAGGAAACTACTTGCCGAATTGAAATTCTACTTGCAGAGTGGAAAGGAAAGCAGATAAATGACAAATGAAAGAAAGAAACTAGATTACTTTTGCAGAAATAAACTAATGGAAGAAAATTGAAGACTAGAAGTAGAAGTAGGGAAAGTTAGAGACTAGAAATAGAAGAAAACAATAATTCACATCCTACTCTGACACCTCCCCAGCAACAGTGCCAAAAAGTGATGAGCCTAGGTATTGCAACAAGAATGTTGTAACTCCCAGGGCTACCAAATTTACTTATCAACTTGGGGTTCAGACAAACTTGGAGGTGACTGGGCTATATACACAAGTAGAAGTGAAGGTATTGCCTATTGTCACTACTCATCTGGAAAAACACCCCAGGGGTTCCAAGCCGGACTTCTATAGGGTCAGAAGAAGCTTGATTTTGATGGAAGGAGAGAAAACCTATTCTAGGGGAGAGCTATTCTACTACAAAAAATAAGAAAGGAATCATGTAATGCGAAACTCTCACCAGACCCTAGCTAACCAATTAAACAACTATGCTAAGCAGAATTACTAGGTCAATCACTAACCTAATGCTAATTATCTAAGTTGCAGAAGTAAGAGCATCAAAACTAGACTAAGGGGTAAACAATGGAAACTAAGTTGAGTATGTGTCTAAGCAGAAGAAGTAGCCGAAGGTCAAATTAGTGAAAAGAGGACATGAGGGAGCAACAACACCTAAGAACCATTGGATCCGGCAGGTGAAAGGCAAATGAATGACTGAGATCGAATCACTGGAGGGTACGTAGGTAGATGGACGAACAGGGTGAACTAACAGGATGAACGGCTGAGACTATATCGTGCGAGTGGAGTCAGGAGATGGACATATAGGATTAATCAACATATGGATGGTAGAGATTAGATTACGGGCAAAAGAAATGTGCGGAAATGGTATCGGGTGATGCGATGGCCGTCAGATCAGGAGACAGATCGATGGTAGTGATTGGAGCACTTAAAGGAACATGCAGATATGAGGAAGCGGATTTAGAGGGCGATAAGTAGTATTTCGCATGCCCTCAAAGTTGTAAGCAGTTTTCTCAAATTTCACGCGATTAGCCTCCCCAGCCGACATGTAGCATGGGGAAACTACCCATTTCGCGTGCCCTCGGGCAGATAACAATCAGACAAAAATCCACGCGATATCGCGCGATGGCTGTTGGATCTGGCAAGGCAGATCAATGGTGAAGGTTTGACCAATCTAAATGGTGAGTGGGTGCGCGATAGCCATTGAATCTGACAAGGCAGATTGACGGTTGGGATTTTAAGTGCACAAAGTCAAATGCTAAAAGTGAATTTGGCAGTGATTGGTTAGTTTTGTTGTGTGAGGTGATCTACAATTAAAAACCGTTTGGACGTGGATTAACAGCTTCCGCTCAGATTTTCATGCTGAAGGAGAATGAAAGGGATGTGAGGGAGATCAAATGACAGGAAGAGAGTGAAGGATCAGATGACCATTAAAGGAACATAGTGATATGAAATGAGCTCAGTGACTGTGTTAAACAACCAACTCCCTGTGAAAACAAAACCCTATGTTTTTGGGTTGCTGCAGGGTTTCTTCCTCACATCATGGTCCTAGAGGGAGGAGGTGAGGCTGAGACACCTGTGGGAAACCTTGTGGATCTTTCCTTTACTACCATGCTACTTGAACGGAAGCATAAATGAAGCAAATTGAAACAAAACTAATCTGTTCTACCCTACTATAATGGAAATGCAACTACTTAAACAAAAAAGCAGGAAACTACTTAAGTAAATGAACAGAACCATAAATCTATGTTATCATGTTGTAATGGGAATGAACTTACTGAAGAAAGTGAACAATCAAACCATGCATCTATGCTACTGCTATAATAGAAATGAACTACTTCAATAGATGAACAAAAAGCTATGCTACTTAACAATACAATAAATAGGATCTTTGGCTGCTAGGGTTGGGCCCTCACCCAAGAGCTTCAACCCTCTGAGTTAACTCAGTGATGGCTCTGAAAAAAACTCATCTTCATTATAAAAACATTGTATTACATCAAGAACTATTACAGGTCTAGTTCTATATTCAAAAGTTTGAATTTTTGCTAAATCTTGGTAACTGACTACTGGTGACTAACTGTGACTAAAAAAACTAAGATCCTAAGCCTCTCTACTTATACATCTGAAGTCTCCAATGACTTCCTTCAAAATTAGGGAGGTACAACTCCCAATTCAATGATAAACTCATGCTTTCCCTTTCACTAGCTCAGCTACCTTTTGGTAACAAGGCTTGGCTCCCAACTCAAGATAAACTTGTACTTTCACTTTCTTGGCTACCTTCTAACACCCCTGATTTGACTATTTTCACCCTCACTTGCTTGACTTCCTTCTAGTACTCTTGATTTGGCTATTTGTACTGTCAGCTGATGGAGGGATATTCAGATGGAGGGGCAGTAAATGAGGAGGATTTACCTCCTGTAATTCCTCTCCCTTGTCCCATTCGAGCTTTTACCAAGGTATTTTACCATATTTCCTTGATTTTATCTTTTTATCCATGCATTTTCCATGCTTTTATCCTTTATTCCTAAATTACATGCACATTAGACCACAAAGAAAAATATCCAACTCTACTCATCTCATAAACAAAATATAATCAAAAGTATGCAATAAGTTGTGAGAATAGTTGGTTTGAATAAGCTAGCAGGTGAATTAAGGCCAATTAAGGCCCGTATAATTACTAAATGATGAGGCTCATCACTATGCCCAGTTGTACTGCACCCCCTTTGTGCAGCCAACAAAATTACTAGCACCAGAATCTTGTCCACATGACATTTTTTCATGACCTTCCTGGCCAAAATCTGAGTAGCAAACTACACTGTTGGGTCTATAATAGAGTGGATAGTGTATTCGCGTGACTTCTTGACCAAAAACTCATTTTTCATTTTATCTACAAGTTCCTTCTCCTTGATTTTTCCTCCAAACTCCTTGGCTGGATTTGCCCCTTTATAGGGAAACTTTGTAATTCTATGAATCACCATGTCTGTTATGGGGATGGGTTTCTAACCTCAAACACCCATCGTGCACCATCACAAGAAATTGGCGCATATAGATAGTAATGATAATTGACCTATGAAAGTGTGGCACAAACGCCATATGTAGCAATCTGGCCTTGTTGGGAGCAGGATCCCCCAAGGGAAGCTTTGGGGCTAAAATCCCATGTTTAAGTAAATTTTTGTAATATTATTGTAAAGACTCCACATTTCGTGGTCACAAAGCATGAAGGTGTTATGTGTCATAAAGGGTAGTCCGCCCTTAGTTTTTTAAAGTAAATTTGGTTGTAAGAGATATACACATGGTCAGCGGACCATGGGATTATAGAAAAAGAGCTAAGCTCTAAGTAGTTTGAGGGACACAAGAGGGAAATAGAGTCGTAGCCATGAATAAAGAAGTCTAATTCTTGGGTTTTAGTGTAGATAGAGGCTCTGCAGCTGAGTGCGTAGAGGCCTAGGGTAGAAGTCTGCAGCTAAGTGCGTGGACCCTTGCAGCTGTGTGTGCAGGGTGAACAGAGTTTGTAACACTTGGGAGATATTAAAAAAAGGAGTTATTCTACGATTTCTGTGTATTCTTTTTTTCAACAAGTTTAGACATTTGTGTATGAATTTCCTTTATTATGCTTATATTATGCATGAATGAATGCAATTACACTAAAAAATTGAACACAATTACGAATATCTACTTACGCAATAACAACCTCAAGTATTTGACAAGATAGGTAAGTCACTTAGGATAATTGAGGAATCTGCACGGCACGCTACCATAGCAGCACGAAAGTACTTGAGCCATAGGATAGGACTGCGTGAAGGTCGATCGTATACTTTCGCGAAGGTATTGAAGGCCGGAATAGAGGGTTTGTCTTACAATCCCTAGAGTGAGACCACCTACGCGCAAGTAAGGATAGAAGAAATCAACGACATCACAACCATCTCAGGGTGCGGAAACTTGGTTCCAGCATCCCCCCATACTACTTCGGGTGAGACTTCAATCTGCACTCCATGGGCTGATACCGAAAGGGCCAGTAGTGTAGGTATTTGTTTGGCTAATTAACACTGAACCTGGGTTAGGGCCCCTAAAGCCAACAAATGGTTCTGTTGTCGGGACCATAATATACATAAGATATGTGTGATGTCATATCACTGGAATCCAACTAAGAAGGAGATTGTAGACTAGTTGGATAGAAATATTCACGAATTTGCAGCACAAGAGAATAGAAACCCGCAACTAACAAAATAACAGTGGTTGGACAGATACCTATATATAGAGATCCACGAGATATTTTTTTGCTCCTTCCATATTGAGTTATACGAGTGGATCGTTGAGCTAGCAGATAACCAAGGAAGGTGGAAACTTGACAGTCCTATTGTGTGGACCTCGGAGCTAGTGCGAAGGTTGGAACCATCGGAGGATAAGATCGTTCGCATTGTCGATCATTGGCTCGATCGTGTCATAGGAGGATTTGTGACTGAATTCACGGTCGACACCTCAGTCAGCTATAATGAGGCGGAGCGATGCTTTTTCAAAGGAACACAAGGTAAGTACATAAAGTCTTTGAATACTTGGATTAAAATTATACTGTGCGAAAAATGGATTGTGCAACTACCCTGATGTTCAGAACTACGCGAAGCGGAAAAACTTACAGGAACAAAGGAAAAATGGGTCCGAAGTATAGTCCCTCGATTTCGCCTCCACGAGGTGACGAAGAAGGGATAGCGAAGGTTTCTCCATGAAGTGCTATTCAGTTAATAAGGCAAGGATTCTCGTGAATACCACCTCCGCCCAGACCACATCCAACTTCACCACCCTCACCTCCAAATTCACCCGTACCACCTCCACCTCCACTGCAGTTTAGTATGGCAAATATAGTGAAGTTTCCTTTGTTAAAAGGCTTGGGAAATGAGGACCTGGACCAATTACAATTCGTAGTAAGGGCTGTATGGGAAGCTCAAGGATTTATAGATGATCATATAAAGAAGGCGACACTAGTTAGTGCTCTGGAAGATCGCAGCTAACCTGGTATATTAAGTAGTCTAATGATAACCCAGATGCTAGAGTAGCAGACATCTAGGAAACACTAAATACAGAATTTAGTAGGCCTAAATCTGAGGTGCAGTCAATTATGGGATTCAAAGAGATTGCAATGCAACTAGGCAAGACACCTTGGGAACTAGATCAGAGGCTAAAATGTATGATTCATGAAGCCAACATGAATTTAACAGATGGACAACATCACGAGTGGTTTGTGGCTTCGCTACTACCACATTTAAGAAGTGCGTTGTCACAGCAGAAGATAACAACTCAAGCCGAGGCCTTGGAGATTTCCATGAGACTAAACAAAACTCTGATGCAAGATCCTAATATAGGAGTTCAGCAAATCCATGCGCAACTGAAGAATCTGTGCCTTGAGATGAAAAGTCTAAAGTAGGATAGGACGGTTCGACTAGAGGTGCACAAGGAGGTATGGTGCTCAAAATGCAAGATTCAGGGTCATTACAAAGACCACTGCCCAGTCTTTGCAAACTATATTGCAGGAGGATGACCGATTCCTTTAAGGCTAGAAGCTCAAGCAGGACATAGCGTGGGTCCTGCATTATGGTGCGCTATCTGCCAGGTAGCTAAAAAACATGCCACAGATAATTGTCACTTGCTACAGAAGTTTGTACAGTCACCGCAACAACTATTCTGCAACTTTTCTAGGTCGGTAGGGCATGATGAGCGTACTTGTAGAAGCTATGAACTGATGATGGATGGAACTCCCACCTATAGGGTTTAAGACTAAATGCAACCCCTTGACTAGAGTGAAGGAATAGCGTAGACAAGATTTCAAGGGCGCGGAAGAGGTCGAGGTGGAGGAGGACCTGGTAGAAGTCAAGGACAGTTGATTTGCTACAATTTCGAGGACCAAGACACTATGCCCTCGATTGCACTAATCCAACACATCCCTCATGCAAGTATTGCACACTGTTTGATCACAAAATGGAAGATTGCCCTACACTGATAGATGGGATACGTGACAAAGGGGCGCTACCAACCCTGCTGACTCAAAACCTGTAGATGATGAGATATGAGTTGCGCGAGGAAGATCTGAACGTAAATATAATGCTCATAAGTGGAATCACGATAGGATATGACAAGGGGAAACAACCAAAAGACAGTACATGGGTTTGCAAATCCTAGGAAAAGGAAGCTGAGTTCAACTTGGAGCACACTCGTGAAGCCTTCATGGAAGTTAAGAAGAGCTTTGCTGAGGCCTCCACCTCAAGAAGCAAGGATAAGCTTGAACAGGAGATGGACTCCTCGATGCTCACAACTTTCCTGGAAACCTGTATGAAGTTACTACGCAACAGTAAGGCTATGAAAGGGTTACAAGAACTCATCAATAGATACGCTGGAACCGTGCCAGGTGAGCTACACGTAGTACAAAAGATTTACAAGCATAAAAGGAGGATGGGATGGGAGATGAGACTAACCGCACAGATAAGAGAGTATGAAATGGATCAGGTCATTTTGGACCTGGGGTCAAATGCGAATCTCCTACCAAAGTAGACTTGGGAGAGAATGGGGAGGCCTGCATTGCAATGGTCTTTGATTCAGCTAAAGATAGTGAATCAACAAAAGATCATCCCCATGGGGTGGCTACAGGGGGTGACTGTGGATATTGAGGGAGCAGTGCACTGGTTGACTTTGAGGTAATAGAGATAGTGGATGACAACAATCCCATCCTGCGCTCCTAGGAATTGACTGGGCTACTAACATGAATAGGGTAATCAATCTGAAGAAGAAAAAAATATCTTTGAGAAGAAATCGCTATGCGTAATAATACCCCTTGATCCTGCTAAAGGATCGCGCTATACTGAACCTGTCCACGATTATGAGAGTGATGACGGCCTGGATTGTATCTATAAGATAACAACATGAGACCAATATTGGGCGAATCCCACCACGGATGGACGGATTACATGGGATCACGAGAGTTCCTACACTTCGGACTCCGACAAAGAAATAGAACGTTGGCAAAATCGATTACATGAAGTAAATACCCTGAATTGCAACATGATGACCTCGTCATTGTGTTGTGTGTTGTCAAAGGTAAGAAATATGCATATTCATGATGGTCTGAATGAGGTAGATATCTTTTTGGATGCCTTTGAAAGGGAGGTACCAGAAAAGTAGTGCTTCCAGGCCTTGGACTGGGCATTGTGTGCTACACCTGCAAGATGGTGGGGTATGGACAAGGGAAGATTTGATGACTGGAACGAATGTAGGAGGATGATGATAACACGATTTGGGAAGCCTAATATGTGGCTGACAAACAAGTATGTTGGGAAAAATGATTCGCGCGCACATCTAGCCAAATGGACCCTGGCTTATGGAGAAAAACCCCAACCTGAGTGGGTGCACCTGCTCTGTCATACCCTGGATGTTATCCCGATGAATTGGTATATAGAAACAAAGATCCACTATGGGACAAGTGAGTGGGATATCATGCGCGAAGGATTCATGATGACATTCAATTTTGAGGATGGGTTTAACAGTATTGATGAAGTGTTACAAGAAGTGAAAGCAACAATATTTAGGATACCGCGGGATTCTTTAGACCTAACTCAACCTGAATGGGCTACTCAGATGAGTCGTGCACTGGAATGTTACAATGTAACAGTTGAAGAAGAGGACAAGGATCCATGGAATATTAACATTTCGGCAACAGAAGGTCACTGCGAGGTTCAGGACCGCAAATTAAGAACCTTGATATAACCGCACCGTTGAAAACAAAACAAGTGAACATTGGTACGAAGGCAGAACCCAAATTCACAAAGATTAGAGACTACTAGGATGACGTGATGGTGGATAAGTTCACTGAACTGCTCCGCAAATACCAGGACTTATTTCCTACCAAGTTCACAGATCTGAAAGGAATAATCAGAGACCTAGGAATGATGAAGATCACGTTAAAGCCCGACGTGAAGCCAATTAAGCAAAGGCCTTACTGTTTCAATCCGAAATATAAGGAGAAGGTCTGTTTATAACTAGAAAAAATTCTCGTGGCAGGCATCACTAAGCCTGTGGAAGAATTTGATTGGGTAAGTCCAATGGTTGTGCAAGAGAAGAAGCAGAAGGATGAGATAAGGATATGTGTGGATCTTAGAAAACTGAATGACGCTTGTGTGCATGATCCTTTCCCTACTCCATTCATGAATGAAGTGTTGGATAATGTAGGTGGCCAGGAAGCATATTACTTCACTGATGGGTTCTCTAGGTACCACCAAATCAAAATCACACCTGAATATAGGAGAAAGACAACCTTCGCAAATGAGTGGGGTTGTTTTCAATACATTGTAATGCCGTTTGGATTGAAGAATGCGCCTACTATCTTTTCGCGCATGATTGTTGCGTCATTCAAGGAATTTATTCATAAGTTCCTGGAGGTATATTTTGACGACTAGACTGTATTTTGGTTGGTTAAGCACCATGTAGAAAGCTTGCACTTGATACTGGATACCTGTCGAAGATACCAAATCGCGCTCAATCTCAAGAAGTGTCTTTTTTTTGTTCTATTTGGGAACTTATTGGAGCATGTGGTTTACAAACAAAGATTGATGGTAGACCCCAGATCACGCTAATACTGAACTTGGAAGTGCCGAGAAGTGTGAAATAGCTACATGCTACTCTAGGACATATGGGATATTATAGAAAGTTTATCAAAAGCTATGCCCAAATCGCGCGCCTATGGAGAAATTGTTGAACAAGGATGTCATGTTCTGTTGGAACGATGACTGTAAAAAGAGATTGGATATATTGAAAGAACATATGGTTACCACACTGATTCTAGTCTTCCTAGACTGGAAGAAAGAATTTCATGTACATGTCGACGCGTCATGTATAGTGTTGGGAGCAGTACTAACACAGACTAGTGGAGAAGGCTTGGACCATCCTATCATGTTCGCAAACGATAGATTATCCAAAGTAGAGAAGAAATATTCCACCACTAAGTGTGAGGGGCTAGCTATAGTGTACGCGCTCAATAATTATATGCACTACTTGCTAGGAGGCCATTTTAAGATGTATACGGATCACTCTGCGTTGAAGTACTTGGTCAATAAGCCTATGTTGGGGGGGGCGAGAATCTGCATATGGCTCTTATTATTCCCGAAATATGATTGTGAAGTTGCTGTGAAGCTTGGACGATTAAACGCAGGACCAGAGCATTTGTCGCGCATCAAAATAGGGTAGGAACCTACTAACTTGGAAGAAGGATTGCCTAACGCACAACTATTGGCAGTGTGTGTTGTGGATGGTCATTTTGAGGATATAATCCACTTCCTAACAATAGGAAATACCCTGAAAGGATACACTATCCAGCAAAAGAATGAATTAGTGGTGCGCGCAGCCAATTTTTGTGTCATTAATGGGCAACTATACAAGATGGGGACTGATGAGATATTTCGATGGTATGTACCTGAGTTTGAAAGAAGTAGCATCCTCGCAAACGGTCATGGGGGCACCGCGGGAGGACATTATGCAGGGAGAGAAACTACGCAGAAGATTCTACATGCAGGGTTGTGGTGGCCAACCCTTCATCAGGATTCAAAAGAATATTGCAAGGCGTGTGATGTATGTCAAAGAATGGGCAGGCCATCACGAAGGGATGAAGTGCCTTTGAATCCACAAATGAAATTGTAACAGTTCGAGAAGTGGGTGACAAATTTTGTAGGACCCATTCAACCAAAAGGGAAGATAGGAGCAAGGTACATTATCACTACGGTGGAGTATTTGACTCGTTGGGCAAAAGAACAGCCGGTGAAGGATTACCGACAAAGGAGAAGTACAATTGGTCAAGTTAAATGGAGAACCCTTCCCAGGAAAGGTGAATGGCATTTGCTTGAAGCCATACACCAGTGGTCCATCCATGTGACTAAATGAAAGTAGCATAGTCTTAACGCTCCAGGCAGCTGAAAGGAGGCGCGGGACTATAAACTACACTACTAGGGTTGGGGAGCTGCATGATTGAAAAATGGTGCGAAGCAAGGACTTGTCACTAGGTCTGCGGCAGCGCGGAGGGAGCTGCGCTACCCCAGAAGAAATTGCGCAGGTCGGCCGGAAAGTGACCATAAAAGTCACTGTTCATGAAAAGACAACAGAAGTGAGGCCAAATGGAGTGGGCGACCAACATTTAAGATGAAACTTATGGCTTAGATCCTTGAAAATATTATGCCAATCCAGCATTAATGAACTGATTTTGGGGGCAACAGTCGGATTTGAATTCAAAATGCCCTATACTTATGGCTTAGATCCTTGAAAATATTCTGCCAATCCAGCATTAATGAACTACTTTTGGGAGGAACAGTTGGATTTGAATTCAAAATACCCTATAGATTACAAGTGGTTGTGCGGCGAAAAACACTTGGCATTTTGAGAATTGAGTTGTTGCGCTTTCAGGTGCAGATGAACTATGAATTCTTTCAAGATCTAAAAGTGAGTCCGGTGTTTGAACAATTGTCAAAGGGGACCCAAGAACTAGTGAATAGCTTCATGTCGACCCACACAGAAGTTATGGACATCGAAGGAATGACAACTAAGGAGAGAGTGCAGGAAATTTCAATGGGAGCAGAAGTATCTATTGCAGAAGTGGCTGAAATATTGGTGGAGGTCCCTAAATCTTCGAGAACACTGAGACCAAAGCCCACCCCAACCAAGGAGACCCTGAAAGACAAGAAGGGCAAGCAACCTTCTGTACTAGTGCGCATGTCGCCAAGACGAAACCCACAAAAGCTCATTGCCCAAGAGAAAGGTAAGGCTATAAACCTAGAAGGAGAAGAGGAGGATATCGAAGACATCCCCATGGACAATGAGGATGTGGGAATGGAGATACAGGAGGTTGAAGCCTAGGGTGCAGACCCTATTACACAGTTGACAGAGTATGTCCCTTTTCACAAGCCTAAATCCAAGGTCCCAAAGGACATCGATGAAAGGAAGTCTCCCCTGCAAACCCCTTTGCTGCTGAATGAAATCGCTTTTGATGGTCTGTGTTTGGCATGGGTACCAATATTAAAGCTCAAAGACTGGGACTTGGTAGACCTTGAGAAGTTCCTACACCTAGCGATCGAACAGCTGATGCGTTGCATCATAGACATGAATACGAGGATGACTTCACTGGAGCTGCGGAAGTGGCTCAGAGGAGTAGAGAAGGAAAGATTACTCAACTTGCTCTCGGTGCCACACTATAATTGCACCCTCGTGGCAGTTTTGGTCATCAAGCAACTATTGTGCTTGTTGCATAATGGGTGTCTGTGGCTGGAGGAGCCGATACCCATCACTAATACGTTTATTCACAGAATAACGCACCTACCGTATACAGGCAAAAATCTAGCTATGATCTTTGGTGGCAAGGGTGGTGAGTAGGTGCTTGCAGAATCAATGAAAGAGAAGTTCAAACTGGTCAAGAAGCCATGCGGGTATACTATATCTAACATCTACGACCCTGTTGTGAAGGTGGAAATGCAGATCCTTGCATGGAAGGTGATGCAAAAGTGTCGCGCCGATGAGGTGCCGACGCATGTCATCGCGCTCGCACAACAGTGTGTGGAAGGAGTCTAGTTTAACTAGTTAGACTACCTTCATAGAGAGTTCCTGGTGAACTGCTGCGAAGCGCGAGAGAAAAGAAAGACCTTCCACTACTTGTAGCTCTTGCTATCGATCATGCTCGTAGTGTGGGAGCTACCAAAAGAGAGCCAATTTCCCCCGGTTGCACCATACCTTCCTGAAGCAACGAAGTACGCTTCACTGTGGGTGACCAAGGATGCAAAGCGCGTTTGGGACAACAAGATCTTCTGGATCTTTATCGAAGTGAATATTAGGATGGATATCAATCGCAAGCCACGATTCTCACCCACGGTGTATGCTAACCTGCAGAGCTATGCCGAATTTAAAGCTAATTTCCATCGGATATCAATTAGGGCATAGAAGGACCCTATGCAGAAGTGGTATGATTTGTCATACCTAGCCACAGATGATGCCATTGATGCGGTGTTGGATAAGTGGGTAGTGGAGTGGCACACCACCACGGACTTGGTAGTGGGTGGAAGCAAGTCAACCGAACAGAAGAGGAAGGAAGAGGCCAAGTTGAAGATGGTGCAGCTGGTCAAAAAGAGGAAGAAGGAGGCCGTTGAGAAGGCTTAGATGGAATAGGCAAGAAAGGAGGCAGGAAAATAGACAAGTGGCGCAGAGCGGGGCTCTGACAAAGGCATGTGGTCACCTTCACTTGAGACTGAAAAGGAGGACACAGATCAGCACGGCACGGACCCTCAAGAGACATCTGACCACATTAAGCGCCCGAGAGAGTTGGAGAAGGGAGGGTCCAGAAAGAAATCCAAGGCAACCAAAACCTCGCTGGACCCTATCACATTGACGAAGGGTGACTTATATGACATCAATGACACAGTCCGAGATGTCACCACGGAGGCCCTGCAACAATTTGAAAAGCAGCAGCAGATCATCCTAGGGGCCATCCAGACTAGACTACAAGAGTTGCAGACCCGCGCGTCACAAGTTGGTATGATTTCTACCAGCTTGGCTATCAGTGCATCAAAGGTTGCCGATATGCTGTGCACGAAGGCTTCCACTGTGCTAGTGCTTCCAGATGGAGCACTGACAATAGAAAATGAGGCTGACAGGCCCACTATCAACACCTTGAAAGGAGTTGGACTAAACCTGGCAGCACTGCCGCGCGAAGCATTCCACCTCTTGCAGGATGGAGTCATTATAGAGCTGAGGGCCTGTGAACACCGTGCCCTCCAGGTGATCAATGAACATAAGATAAACAACGAGCAAATGGCCCTGCAAAGGAATGCTGCCATTGCTGCTAGGCCGAGTTGACCAGCCAAAGCAAGAAGATCCTACAAGACGTGGTGGAGGCATGCAGAGTGGTCCCGGAATTGGCCATTCCAGAGGAGGAGCCAGTCGAGGTACACATCTACAAATTGGCCACAGGGGTGCACAACACTCAAATAGAGATAGCATAGGTTTAGCTGGAACTTAACTTACAGATTACAAAGCTCTAGTTGAGGGCCTAGTATTCAACATAGCCAGAGGTAAAGGAACAGTGGGCAACTGTTGTCACAGAAGTAGTCGCGCCAGTGGAGAGTGTAGTAGCAGACTGCACAAAGTTTTTAGAAAAATCGTTTGAGGTCCTGACCGGCTTGTAGGAGGACCCAAACATCCAGAGGCTAGAGATGGAAGCGTGTGAACTCCAACAATTCTATGATGAAGTTAAGGGCACAGTGTGAACCGTCGCACTAACACAAAGGTTAGCCAAGCTACAGGAAGCCAAGCAGTTGAAGGAACAGGTGGATGCAGTGTTACACAAGGAAGTAGTGTTGAAGGCATGACTAAAGCCCTGGATGGAGGAAGCTTACGCAATCATAGGAAACATTGAAGGCAAGCTTGTGACTCTGCAAGCGACGCAACAACAACTTCACACTGATAGTGCAGGGGAAATAAGCAAGAAAATGGTTGAAGATGCGAAGCAGGAAGTAACTTAGTGCATAGCCGAAGTTGCAGTCTTTAGGGTCGAGCTGGATGGGCTTCGCACAAAGATCTTTGTGCCTACCAAGTGACTCGAGGGCGAGTCATGATGTTTGTGTTGGGGGCCTGTTGGGAGTGGGATCCCCCAAGGGTAGTTTTGGGGCTAAAAGCCCATGTTTAAGTAAATTTTTGTAATATTATTGTAAATACTCCACAATTTGTGGTCAAGGAGCACGAAAGTGTTATGTGTCATAAAGGGTAGTCCACCCTTAGTTTTGTAAAGTAAATTTGGCTTTAAGAGATATACCCATGGTCCGTGGACCATGAGATTGTATAAAAAGAGCTAAGCTCCAAATAATTTTAGGGACACAAGAGTGAAATAGAATCATAGTCGTGAAGAAAGAAGTATAAGTCTTGGGTTGTAGTGTAGATAGAGAATCTGCAACTAAGTGTGCAGAGGCCTAGGGTAGAAGTTCGCACTTGAGTGTGCAGACCCCTACAGCTGTGTGTGTAGGGTGAACAGAGTCTGTAACACTTGGGAGATATTAATAAAAGGAGTTATTCTATGATTTCTGTATATTTGTTTTGTCGATGAGTTTGGATATTTGTGTATGAATTTCCTTTATTATGCTTATATGATGCGTGAATGAATGCAATTACTTTGAATAATTGAACGCAATTACGAATATCTGCTTACGTGATAATAAGCTCAAGTATTTGACAAGATAGGCAAGTCACTTAGGATAATTGAGGAATCTGCACGACATGTTGCCATAACAGTGTGAAAGTACCCAAGCCATAGGATAGGGCTGCGGAAAGGTCGATCGTATACTTTCGCGAAGGTATTGAAGGCCGGAATAGAGGGTTTGTCTTACAAGCCCCAGAGTGAGACCACCTGTGCGCAGGCAAGGATAGAAGAAATCAACGACATCACAACCATCTCAGGGTGTGGAATCTTGGTTCCAGTATCCTCCCATATTGCTTCGGGTGAGACATCGATCCGCGCTCCGCGGGCTAATGCCGAAAGGGCTAGTAGTGCAGGGATTTGTTTGGCTAATTAATGTTGAACCTAGGTCAGGCCCCCTCAAGCCAATAGGCCTGCTCAACCCCTTTTATCCATTTCATTGGTTACAACCTTGTGACCCTAGTATCTTCATAGTAAACCTTGGTCATGTACTTATTGGTGGCCAAATGCGGAAATTTCTCATGGTCGGTGAGATCCCAATCCTCTAGTTTTAACACATGGAAACGTGCTAAGAGCGCACCTTCAAATACCACTTCTTCTGGTAGTAGCGACATAGATATTGAGAACTTGCTTGAATCCGAGTCCTTGGTTACCTTTTCTTTCCCTTTTCGTGGAGGGATATATGTCGGGAGCCTAGCGATAGGCTCACCCTCATGAGCACCCAATTCCTCAACTCCATCGCGGAGTTATGATGTGTCCAAATCCACGACTTCATATGGTTGTTTTTCCTTGTCCATCCTCACTTTCTACTGAACCTCCGTAGGGTTCTTCCTCATTGACTACCTCACCGGTACAGATTTTGGTTTCTTTTGCTTTTCCTTAGCAACAGATTACTTCATCCTAGGCGACTATGGTGTCGTAGGTATAGATGGTGTAGCTTCCATTGAGGCAACTTCAGGGGCCTCTGCTTGAGAGATAATGGCTTCAGAACTTACACGCTCGACAGACATATCTTCAAGGATAATCTTCTAGTTCCACTCAGGAAATCTTGCAAATGTCGAGTTTGAAACTAAATCCTCCCAAGCCTTCCATTTCATAGAGTGAAAACAAGAAAGCTTATACATTATTTGCAGAAGGAAAAGTGTTCTATAGTAGACCAACATTATGGATTTATAGGCAATTTTGAATTCAAATCCAACATTTCCTCCATTTTCTGATCATAAATGCACCTTTAGTGGCAGATCTCCAAAGATTTTCACCATAATATCACCTACCCGCTCCTCCTAACAGGATTTTTCTATCCAATTGTGAACAATGACGCAACCTCCTTATTGTGTTATTCTTTTCTTTGGGAAGTGTAGATTATAGTTCCACTCTCCCTTGGAACTTCCTGAAGCGCTAAGATTGTCCTGCTACCATGTAGTCGTTTCACAGGGGCAAGATCCCTTGTATACAACTTCAACCAATTGCCATTCACCCTTCTAGGGAACAATTCGCCATTCAGCTTCACGAGCTAAATTGTGCCACCATCCTTGATTTCCTTAACAATATACGGGCCTAAATAATGGATTTGGAACTTTGTAGGAAACTTTTTAAACTTACTATCATAGAGAAAAACCAAATCGTTCACTTTGAAAGTGTGCAGCTTAATATGCCTATCATGCGATGCCTTCTCATGTTCCTTTTGCACTTGCTGGTGAAATCCTGCAAGAAATAGGTCTTCTTCCAACTTTAGTAACTATGTGAGGCACTCCTCCATGGTCTCGCGATCAGCCATCTCAGTCAATGCTGCAATCCATAAACCTGGCATAATATACTCCATCGGCATGACTACTTCTATCCCATAGACCAGTCTGAACTGGAATTTGTCCTGTTAGCTTCTTACATGTCATCCTATAGGTCCATAGGACTATGGGTATGTGCAAATCCCAATCATTCCACTTTGTGTTACAAACCTTTGTTAATGCATTCTCCAGAATCTTATTAAATGATTCCACTGTACCATTTTCTTGGGGATGATAGAGTGTACTCTTTTGATGCTACACCTTGAATTCTTTGAGCATCACGCTAATTGTTTTATTCAGGAAATGTGTACCCCTATCACTCATTAATACCTTAGGGTACCAAAACCACGTTAAGGCGTATTCAAACAAGAACTTCGCAGTGGTAGCAGCAGTACAATATTTCACCAGCTACGCTTCTACCCATCTAGTTAAGTACTCCATCGTAGTAATAATGTATTGCACGCCTGTCTTCCTTCCTAGTGGTTGTATCAGACCTACAAATTCAATTTCCCATTTGTCAAATACCTGTAACGAAACCTGAGGGATTAAGGGCAGTTCATCTCTTCGTGAAAGCTTGCGCATCCTTTGACAAGCATCACATGCTTTACAAAATTCCTTAGAATCGTTATGCAATGTCGTCCACCATAACCATGCGGGTAGAATATTCTATGCAGGTTCTCTACCTACATAGTGTCCTCCCGCCACTCCTCCATGGGCTTGTGAGGATACTAGCATGCTCAAACTCTCGAACATATCAGCACAATATTTCATCTATTCCCATCTTATAGAAGTGTCCCTCTATAATAGAAAAATCAGTAGTGCAGACCACCATTTCCTTCTTCTATTGAATAGAATACCCTTCCAGAGCTATTCCAGTAGTTAGAAACTGAATTATATCTACAAAATGATCATCCGCAATGCTCACAACAAAGCGTTGTGCATCTGACAATCCGTCTTCCAAATTTTTTGGCTCTTCACCTGTTTTGATTCATCTTAGGTGATCCGGTCCTACGTTCAACCATCCAGGCTTCACTATTACTTCAAAGTCATACTCTTGGAACAACAACAACCACCTAGATATTCCCACCACCCCCCCCCCAACACAGGCTTGTTGACCAAGTACTTGAGAGCAGAGTGATTTGTGTACATTTTGAAGTGTTCATCCAACAAATAATGCCAAAACTTTTACAATGCATAGACCATTGTCAGCCCTTCATGCTCTGTAGTGGAATAATTCTTTTCAGCTTTTAACAGTTTCCTAATTGCAAAGGCTATTGGATTATCAATATCTCCTTCACCAGGTTGGGTTAATACCACACCAAGTGCAATACATGAGGCATCTACATGCACATGGAACTCTTTCTTCCAATCCGTAAATACTAAGATGGGCGCAGTCACCATCTTGTCCTTTAACACATCCAGACTCTATTGACACTCCTCATCCCAACAAAAAGTCGCATCCTTCTTTAATAGTTTCTCTATCGATGTAGTTATCCGAGCATAAGACTTGATAAACTTCCTATAGTAGCCTATGTGGCCTAGTGTCATTCACAACTATTTAACATTCTTGGGAGCTTCTAAATTCACAGTCACTACCATCTTTGCAGGGTCCACCATCAATCTCAGCTTGATTACTACATATCCTAGCAAAATTCCAAAAGGTAAACAAAATATACATTTCTTCAAGTTCAACATGATCTGGTATCTACGACATGTATTCATCATGTGGCGCAGACTTGTAACATGGCACTTTACCAATACGAACACAATCCAGTCATAAAAATATACCTCCAAGAATTTATGAATAAACTCCTTGAACATCGTGATTACTACCCATGAGAAGATCACAAATGCATTCTTCAGCCCGAGTGGCATTACTATATACTGAAAGAAACCCCACTCCATCGTGAGGTTTGCCTTGTTACAGTCCTCTGGAACAATCTTTATTTGATCGTATCCTAATAATCCGTCAGTGAACAAATATGCCTCTTGTCCTCCAACATTTTCTAAAACTTTGTCTATGAATGGTGTTGGAAATGGATCATGCACACTTGCATCTTTCGTCTTCCTCATTTCTATGCATATCCTAATTTCGCCTTGCTGTTTCTTTTCCTGGACAATCATTAGGCTTACCCAATCAGATTCTTCTACTGGCTCAATAATTCTAGCCTCCAACATTTTGTCCAGTTCCTTCCACACCTTTTCTTTATACTTCGGATTGAGCCGATAATATCTCTGCTTTACAGGCTCCACATCAAGTTTCAAAGTAATTTTCATAATGCCCAAGCCTCCTACAATACCCTTCAGATATGAAAAATTTGTTGGGAATAGATCTTGGTATTCGTGCAACAGTTCGGCCACCTTATCGATTGTATCTTCATCCCAATGGTCTCCTACCTTTGTGAACTTGGGCTTCGCATCGGATCTAATATTTACTTGTCGAGTTTTCAGTGGCTCTATTACATTAAGTCTTTCGACCTAGGGTCCTTTGACCTCGCATTGTCCTTTAGTTTCAGGAATGTTTATTTCTCTTGGATCATCCTCCTATTATTCAGTAGTCATATTGTAGCATTCCAATGCATGGCACAAATGTGTACTCTAGTCTGGTTGTACCCATTCCACCGGCTCTTCAGGTGTTCTAAAAATAGAGGCCTTAATTTCTTGTAGCACTTCAACAATGCATTCAAATCCATCCTCAAAGCTAAAAGTTAATAGGAATCTCTCCCTCAAGATATCCCATTCAGTTGTTCCATGGCATAGCTCCATTTCTAGGTACCAATTCATTGGAATAGTATATAAGGTGTGATAGAAGATATGCACCCACTATGGCTATGGTTCTTCTCCCTAAACTTTAGTCCACTGTGCCAAGTGTTCGCGTGGGTCATTCTTCCCACTATACTTCTAAGTCATCCATGTGTTAGCATATCCAACCCACAGCTTCATCATCCGCTTGTATTCCTTCCAGTTAGCAAAGCTTTCATTATGCGTACCCCACCATCGGGCGGGCGTAGCGCGCAGTGCCAATTCTAGTGCCTAGAATCGATGTTCCTTGGGAAACTCCTTTTCAAATTCATCTAAAAAGAGATTAACATCATTCAAGAATTCATAGTCTGGAAGCTTTCTTACCTCTGTAGATACGCATCGTAGTGATTTGGTCATCATATTGCAGCATAGTGTAGATACTTTATGCAACGGATTCGCCAGTGCTCGAGTTCTTCATTTGAGTCTAAGGTACAGGAACTATCCCTATCCCACGTAATTCATCCATCAGCCATAGGATTGATCCAATATTCATCTTGTGCTGTGATCTTGTATATCTGGTCTAGATCATCATCATCCTCCACAATGTCGCGAACAGGTTCAGTATAGCATGCTCCTTCAGCAAGGTCTAGTAGCATAATAATCTTGAGTGCCTTCCTCTCAAATGTCATCTTCCTCTTCTTTAGGTTAATCACTGCATCCATGTCAAAGGCCCAATCAATTCATAGTAGTGCAGGATATGGATTGTTGCTTTCTACTATTTCTATTACTTCAAAATCCACCAAAGCACTTGCTCCTTCAATATCGATTGTTACCCCATACAGGCACCCCATAGGAATAATATTTTGTTAATTGGCCATGCGTAGTTGTATAGGAGACCATTGCAGCATAGGTCTCCCCAACCTTTCCCATGTCTTCTTAGGAAGCACGTTCACATCAAAACCCAAATCTAGGATGACTTGGTCCATTTCATATTCTCCTATCTACCCAGTGAGCCTCATCTCGCACCCTGTCTGATTCTTATGATTACCTAGCTTTCTTACAACACGTTGTTATGAAGGAACCTTAATCTTAACCACACAGTTGTCTATTAACTCTTGGATCCCTTTTACTACCTTCTTATCGTGCAACAACTTCATACAGGTCTTTAGGAAAGTAGCTAACAACGAAGGATCCAAATCTGGCACTTCATTGTTCCCAGCCGATTTCTCTTGACTCCTAAACGTAGAAGCTTCAGCGAAATTCTTTTTAGCCTCCATAAAAGTTTCTTTATCCCATTTTAGGTCAAACCCAACTTCCTTTTCAACAGCCTTGCTCACCCATCCTTTGGTCTCTTGTTGCTTTCTCTTATCTTCATCCATGGCCATACCATTACGCATTACTATATTAACATTGTGATCTTCTTCACGCGGTTCCGCTCTCATCATCTATATATTCTGCTTAGGTTGTTGGGTTTGTGTCTTCTTTTCTTGCATCTTTGCTATAAGGATAGGACAATCTTCTATCACATGATTGAATTGTCTACAATATTAACAAAATGGATGTGTTGGGTTATGACAGTCACGCGCAAAATCTACATCTTCACTAGAGTTATAGCAAATAACTTGTCCACAACCTTTGTCAACCCTCCTCCTATTCCTCTTCCATGGCCTTGGAATCCTCTGCACTCTACACCCTCTTTGGTCCTAAGGCTGAGTTTCCAACTACACTCTATAGGTAGGGGTTTTATTCATCATTAATTCATAACTTCGACAATGGCGCTCATCATGACCTATATATTTGGAGAAATTTCAAAAAAATACTGAGGGGTATGCATAAACTTTTGTAGCAAATGAACATTGTTCATCGCATGCTTTCTTGTAACTTAACAAATAGCACACCATGGCGCTGCTCTATGCTTGGCCCAGCATTATTTTGTGGCTTTAGGGGGACAACCCCCTGAATAAGATAGTTTTGATAAATCGAGCAATGGTCCTTATCATGCCCATGCCCCTTGCATTTCAAGCACTGAACTTCAGTGTGCAGCTTAGGCTAGGCTTCATTTCCCTTCTTCAGGCTCTGTAACTCTAGATGCAGACTTGCCAGCTGCGAGTGAGTCTGTTGTACTCCAATGTTAGTATCTTGTATTGGCAAGGCTCCTAACCTTATTGCGATCTCCACAACTTTTTTTTATGTCGCTATCTTCTCTTGTGATAATGGTAATCTTAAGTGGGGCAACAATGAAGCAATGTACCAATCTTTGTGTTGTCCATCTGTGATTTTCATATTAGTCTGTAGGACCAAGAATTTTAGCCTTTGATCAAAATCCCATGAGGATTCATTCACCACTTGCTTTATCTCCTTAAACTCTGTAACAGACTGCGCCTGAGATTTAGGCTTCTTAAACTCGTGGTTCAATGCTTGCTGAGTATTTGCCAACGTCGCAACGGGGTGATCTTGAAAGTACTTAATATACCAACTCAACACTCTATCCTGCAACGCAGTGACCAGTTGTGATTTCTTTAGATTATCATCAGTGATCTGTTGTGTTGTCCACACAGTGTATGCAACAAACCAACACTGTTCGGGGTCTTCGGTCCCTACCCCTTTGAAGATCGGCATCATCATTGCATTTTCCATGTTGAATGGTGGAGGCAGAGGTGGAGGTGAAGGTGTAGGTGTATGCGATGGAGGTGGAGGTAGAGGTGGAGTGGAAGGATGAGGTATCCACAGGATACCCTGACTTACCAACTACAATGCACTTCAAGGTATATTTAGAATCATTCCTTCGTCATCGCTTGAAGAGGATCCCAATAGCGAGCTATATTAAGAGCCAGATTCTTCGTTCCTTCTGAAAGTTTTTCTTCTTTGCATAGTCCTAAACATCACGGTAATGGCATAACCTGTTTTTCACACAACAGCATCTTAATCCAAGTTTTCAGAGATTTTAAATACTTACCTCATGGTCCCTTGAAGAGCTTGTGTTCTGCTTCACCATAACTGATGGATATATTGATCGCAAGCTCAGTGACAAATCCCCCTAGTACATGATCAATATAGTGATCAATAGCCCACATGATGTTGTTTTCTGAAGCTTCCAAGTGCCTCAACAGCTTTGGATTCCACACAATAGGGTCGTCACGTCTTCACGTACCCTGACTGTCCACCAATATAGACAACCACTCGTGTAATTCAAAAAGGGAAGAAACATAAGAGTTTCTCAGTTTCGTCTGATTATAGATATCTACTCAACCACTGTTCCATGGAAAAATGTGGGTTTATGTTCTCCTGATCCGCGAACGTGTGTTACTTTCGATCGAGCGACTTCTCAATTTCTTTCTTGGTAGGGAACCACTTATTCAAAATCACACATTCCTCATATTGATCCTCGTCCCAACAACAAAACCATTGTTTGGCTTAAGGGGGCCTGACCCAGGTTTAGAGTTATTCACGCCAACCAGCAAAACCCTAACTGCTATCCCTTTCAGAAACAACCTACGTAGTGCAGGTTGCAATCTCACCTGAAGCAGTATTGGGGGATGCTAGAACTAGGTTTCTGCATCCAGAGGCCTCTATGATGGTCTTCCTAAGGATATTATGGCTTAGATATGCCTTCACACAGATCTATTCCTTTCGATTGCTAACTACTGCAACTCTATCGAAATGACCTTTAGACATTCGCTAAGATAGTACCTAATTGTACTTAACATTCATAAAAGATACAGATTCACTACTTTCATGCAATAAACTATATATTCTAAAGCCCTTTTGACCTAGATCTGTCGTTGTGCAGATCTACCCTTTCCGAAGAGTTAACTAAATAAGATCTATCTAACAACTTCTCGATCTCTATGAAGGAGGCTATTTATACTTATTATGCCTAAACATTACATATCCATCCATTTCACATAGAAATTAAGCATTAATTCACATCAAACAAATCACAGATACATAAACTTAAACCGAAGTAAATAAACAAGTCACGTGTGCACAAATTTAGCTCAAAGCAGTCTCTATTAAGATGTAAACTTTCAGATACAGACTTCTTATCCATACGCACCTAGTTGTAGGGGCCCGTGCACTAAGTTGCGGACTTACCAAGGTCTCTTTGCACTTAGCTGTAGGAGCCTTCCCCTTTCGCCTAAGTACAGGAAACAAACTTTTCCTGCGTTAGCACCTTTCCCTTACAATTATTCTTCACCAAAAGTTATCCCTTTAGACTCGTTATGACTCACTATATATAGCCTTTTCATTACAATGCCATGGCTTGCAAACCGTGGGTGAGTCTCAAAACCATCATATCACCTACCCATACAAGGGATTAATGCCCCTTTGACTCTTACTTAGCTTCGCGCTCCACTCCCATATTTTGTAGAGACTTTACATTCTTTCACAAAAGCTATTACAAAACTTGACTTTACTGACAAAATTTTACACCAGGGATCCCATCCCAACATTATGTCACCATCTAGATACAAGAGAGTCCTATATTAAATATCTCTTTGATAAATCTTGTTTTGAAATTATTAGTGTAGGGAATTCTTCCTCTGCACCCCTGATCTGAGCAAAAAAAAATTTAAATAAAATAATATATATATATATATATATATAATATATATATATATTATATATATATGAAATATAATAAAATGTTGTTACTCCCTCCAATGTTGTTACTCTTCCGCTAGCATTACTCTGTCAAGGTAAGTTTCCAGGTACATCCCCAATCAACTTTGTGGATTTGATTAATAATTCATGTGACATGACTTGATATGACCACAGATGGTCATCCCTTAGTTAGGGGAGAGGTACTATAATAAATGAAAAAAGATGCCATAATGAATGGTCCTTTCCAATGCTGCGAAGTAATTACTATAATTACTATACATTATTACCATTATCCGCCATGATTTTTTTCCATGTTTCATCGTTATCCTCCCGGTTTTCACTCTCATTACAACCCATCTCTATCACATCTCTCACTCAAAATCTACCTATCGAAACTCCTCCTCGACGGTCTATTGTTACTCTGAAGTGTTGTTACAGAGTCGTTGTAGAATGGGTGGGCAAGTTATGAGACATGAACCAAAGAGCACATAGTAGGTTTGACGCAATGTAGATGTTTGGCAAGTCTTCTTGGAGGCAAGGTGGTATGTGTATTTTGAGAGGTTACAAGGATTTGACAATTGAATTTGTGTTAAAACTTAAAGGAAATCATTCTAGAGTCTATGGGCTGTATATTTTCATCATGGAGGAAGCTATTTCGATTGACAGTGGATTACAATGAGGAGGTCTAAATGGTTCTCTCGGAAGTATCCTCTACCAGAGTTTTCGGAATTGTTTTTGTAGGCTGGGGAGACAATGGTCCAGAAAGGAAGATGGTATGATCATAAATCTCTACCATATCCATGGGTTGAGGTGGCGTATTTTTTTATGAGGTATGTTACCTGTGAATGTTGTTTCTCTACATTATTTAAATATCATTTCAAACTCTTTGCATGCCTTCGGTTTTGTCATGTGCAGGTTCTTTCCTTAGACATGCCATACTTTCTATGGAGCAACCTTCACTTAATGGCGCAATCTACCTGCTAGTCTCAACAACCATTTGCAATTCTCACAAATCATGGGTTGGTTAGATTATTGGTGGTGCATGCTCTATCTCGAACCTCCATGGCTTGGCCACAATTCACCAAGCTAGCGAAGGAAGAACTTGCAGGTATGTTGCCTACAAGGGAGGAGGAAGAAGATGTAGCAGCAAAAGAAGAGGCCACAGACGATGTTGTTCCAACATCACCTATTGGCCCAAAAACAATAGACACAATGGAGATAGAAGAGAGTGCAATCGATGTTGTTCCACAGGAACCAGCGTCGACTACCAATTTAAAAGGAGAATCACCACCCTTGGATGTCATTACAGGTGGTGCTGACACACAAGAACCAGCATCACATGTCCAAGCAGTTGAAGAACTTTTGGATGGAAATGTAGGTGGTGCTGCCACGCAAGAACCAGCACCACCTGCTCCAAAACTCCACAAGAGCCAGTGTCGATTGTTGGGCAGAAGGACGATTTGGGATAAGCATAGGCAAAAGGAGAAAAAGGGAGGATAGAATAGTGGGTGAACATAGAAGAAGAGGAAGGAGAGTCTGCGTCAGTAGGCATTGCGAGAATGAAAATTGATGAAATTGTTACTTGTTCTCCTTTTCTTACATCTTTTCCAAAAGGGGCATGGAAATCACATTCCTCTAGACGCACGAAGAAAGAAAAAGCTTTTCCCTCAATCCTAAATTTTTTTGGGATAGCTAAGGGCACCATTATCGACACTGTTGCTTAGAAACTAGTGTCGATTGGTGAAAGAATTGAGCAAATTGAAGGGTTGGTGGTCGGAACTACCACACAAGAACTAGTGTCAACTAAAGGACAAAATGAAGAATTTATGGCTGGTACTACTTCTACTGAGTCCATTCCTGAGCAGATGATGTTGCTGATTAGACTAACCCACAAGGGCTAGAGACCATTCCTGAGAAGATGGAGGAGGATGTTGCTAATAAGACTAACCCACAATGGTTAGAAACCATTCCTAATAAGATGGAAGAGGAAGTTGTTGATCAAACTAACCCGCAAGGGCTAGTGACCATTCCTGAGTTAATGGAGGAGGATGTTGCTAATAAAACTAACCCGCAAGGTCTACGAACCATTCTTGAACAGATGGAAGAGGATGACCGGGCAACAGAGTAACTACAAGAAGAGGGTGTTAAGGACACTACCCCACAAGACCCTGCAGTGAATCCAGAGCCATAGAGGGAAGATGTAGAGGTCCCGAGACCTGAAGAAGGAGATTATGGGGTTGTTCCCTGAGTCGAGGAACAAACAGAATAAATCAAACTAAAACAAGAACCAGTTGATGACTTTGTCAATGTCAACTGCTATAGGGATTAATGCACAAGTGTTTTGTGATGTAGAAAACCCTCAAGGATCTTCTCAGGATCCTTAGCAGGTAGTCATATTAGTTGTAGCTATCACAAAGATACATGCATATCTATGTTTAACAAATGAATATCAAAGCGAGAAGGAATTATTACCTCGAGTCTTAGTGTGGTGTTGCTGGAGAATGCAATGCAGCTAGGCGAAAGACCTCTAAGCCAGTTCCAAATCAAAACCTGCACATAGCAAAGATAAGCATAATATCACAACATAAAACCTTGATAAACAAATGCATGAACATATAAAAGATATCTAGTTGCATATAACTAAGCCACTCATGCTAGAAGATATTAGATCAACATATAAACAAGTTATACTACCAACATCATGGAGTGGACACACAACTGAAATTCTATATTGATGTAGAAAGAGTGATTACAACCATTAGTTGGATCATCCTTCACTTACCCCTCCAGCTCCTCTCTCTCTCTCCCTTCTTAACCTCTTCTGATGCCTTAGTCTAAGACTCTGCTTGATAGTCAAATAGGCAATCCTTTCAAATGCTTCGACCTCTTTCCATTAGGCAAAAGCAGTGATGTTTCCATGCTTTAGTGCTCTTTCCCATTTTCATACTCCATTAGGAATTAGTAATTCCCCTAAACAGGTCGAGTTCTGATGTTTCCCTACTTTTATGAGCTAACATAGGAGATAATATAGGGATATTTTCTCAGTCAATTCACTCCTTTGAACCTTAGAAACTTATGCAGGTTCACTAACGTTGTTCCCAAGGTAGCAAGTAGAGTTACCCTAGGCACTAACGCACCCTTAAGCTTGTTGAGAATCTTATAAAGTAGGTTGATAGTGTCTAGACAACGTTAGCTTGACAACTGGGCTTGTGAACTTGGTCAATCCTTCAATCATCATGTCTTTGTCCTCTAAGTTGATGAGGAGGTCATTTTCTTGTATAACAGATGCCCCCTAAAGTTTGATATTAGAGGTTGCGACAATGGTTGAAATACTTTATATTTAACTATCATTTTCTTTGGAAAAGAGAGAGAGAGGATCAGAGCTTCGGGCGATACGAGAAACCTGATACAAAACATATGTATATAACAAATAAAATCATGTCCTAAGTCGAGCAATCCCATGCTCAGTAGCTATGTCAGAGTGATTTTCTCAGGAAAGCGATATGACGATGCTAGTCATTGATAAGAAAAATGCAGAACCTTGTCATAATAGGATCATTCTGATGAGATGTCTCCAAAAAACAATAAATACAACTTGGGAGAGGAAACAAGGTTGAATGATGCAAGCCTCTACCCAAGGTCTTGATTTCCACTTCACCAAACAACATAGATCGATACATGTGAATATATGTGTTGATGTTGAACATGCATGAAATCATCTGATTACAAGTCAATAATGGAGATCGTTAATAGACACGAGGATGTCCATTTATAATGGTGATGGTATCTAAGATGCATAGTACAATCTAGCGAGTGTGATGATCCTAGGTATTGCAACAAGAATGCTTCAAATCCTAGGGCTACCAGCTTTACTTATCAACCTGGGGTTCGTACAAACTTGGATGTGACTGTGCTATATACACAAGTAGAAGTGAAAATGTTGCTTGTTGCCACCGCTCATCTGCCAAGAGACCCCTGGGGTTCCAAGCCAGACTTCTATAGGGTCAGAAGAAGCTTGATGTTGATGGAAGGATAGAAAACCTAATCTAGGGGAGAGCTATTATACTGTAGAAATCACACCAAACCCTATCTAACCAATTACACAACTATGCTAAGCAGAATCAGAAATTAACACTAACCTACTACTACTATGTAGGTTGAAGAAGCAAAAAGCACCAAAACTAGGCTAAGTCTGTGTTTTGGCAGAAGAAGCGGTCAGAGGTTGAAATGGTGAAAATAGAATGTAATGGGCAATAATGCATGAAGACCGTTGGATCAGGTAGGTGAAGGGAAAACGAGCATACGAGATTAGATAGTCGGAGAGTACATAAGCAAATGGGCAGACATGATGGACTAATAGAATGGATGACTAGGATTATATCGCGAACGTGAGCGATAGATGAACGACGGAGATTGGCCAAGCCAATTGGCGATCAGTTGATGTGACAGTCGTCAACTCTGGTAGGGAAAATCAACGGTGGAGGTTGGAGCATGAAAAGAAACATGCAGAAAGGACGAGCGGGTTTGGAGGGTGGTAAGTTGTATCTCACGCCCCCCCAAAACTGTAAATGGTATTTTGAGAATTCATGCAACTAGCCTCACCGGCCAACACGTAGCACGGGGAAACCACCCATACCATGTGCTCTCAGCCCGATAACGTTCAGATAGAAATCCACACAATATGGCATAAAGGTTGTCAGATCTTAGCAAGGCAGATCTACGATGCAGGTGTGACCGAGCAGGTTGGTGAGCGGCTGCATGATAACTGTTGGATCTGATAAGGTAGATTGACGGTGGGGATTTAAAAGGCAGAGAGTCAAACATGAAAAGTGGATTTGAGCGATGGACAATTTGGCTTGTGAAAGGTGTTTTACCAGTAAAACCGTTTAAACATGAATTCGTTGCTCTCGCCGAGCATTTCAGGCTGAAGGAGATTGATAGCGTGAGAGATCTTGGAAGAGGGTGGAGGTCGAAATGACAGAAAGAGAGCGAAAAAGCTAATGACCATTAAAGGGGCAGAGCACTATGAAATGACTCCAGTGATTGTATTAAACAACAAAACTCCATTGAAAATCAAAACCCTATGTTTTTGGGGTTGCTGCAGGATTTCTTCCTCACATCATGGTCCTAGAGGGAGGAGATGAGGTCGAGACACCTGTGAGAATATTGATGGATATTTTCTCTTCCAACCTACTAATTAAATGAAAGCATAAATGGAACAACTGAAACACAACTACCTTTTTCTACCCTGCTGTAATGGACTGCAACTATTCAAGCAAAAGAACAGGAAACAAGAAACTTCTCAAGTCACTGAGAACAAAACCAGAAATCAGTGTTGAACCACTATAATAAGCATGCATCTACTTAACCAAAGGAATAATCAAACCATACATATATGCTAGTGTTGTAATGGAAATGAACTACTTAAGCAAATGAACAAAAAGCAGGATTCTATGCTAGAATACAATACAAGAAAGAGGAGCTTTGGCTATTAGGGTTGGACCCTAACCCAAGAGCTTCAGCGCTCTGAGTTAACTCAGTGCTGGATCAAATCAAAACTCATCTTCATTAAGAAAAGAACATTGTATTACATCAAACTGTTACAATTCAAAAGGTCTGAATACTTGCTAACTGACTGACTGACTATTGGTTAATTGCCTAAAAAAATGAGGTCCTAAGCCTCTCTATTTATACCTCTAAAGTCTCAACGACTTCCCTCAAAATTTGGGAGGTACAGAATGGTAACTTGTTCTTTCACTTTCACTAGCTCGACTGCCTTCTAGTAGGGAGGCTTCTTGTACTTCCACTTGCTTGGTTGTCTTTTAGTACTTCAGATTTGGTTGTTTGTACTTTCAGCTAATGGAGGGATATTCGAGTGGATGGGTAGTAAATGAGGAGGATTTACCTCCTGTAATTCCTCTCCCTTGTCCCATTTGAGTTTTTACCAAGGTCTTTTACCATAGTTCCTTGATTTTACCTTTTATTCCTGCATTACATGCACATTGGACCACAAAGAAAATATCAAACTCTTACTCAACCCATAAGCAAAATATAATCAAAAGTATGCAACAAGTTGTGAGAATAGTTGGTTTGACTAAGCTAGGAGGTGAATTAAGGCCAATTAAGGCCCATATAATTACTCAATGATGAGACTCATCAGAGTGCGAAAAATCTTACTGTCGTCGAACACTCGTAAAATTGTTTAACCAAGAGCCAATAATGAAAACCCCTTATCAAACACAAGGTGACCTACCACTGATGTCTACAAGTACCAAGGCACTAAAGTTTTTATGGGTCTTCTTCCTAGATAGAGTGTTGAAGTTGATAGGAAGAGACTTATCGAAAGGTAGGCAATAAGGTGTCCTGTAGGCAATAAGGTGTCCTACATCAATCGACACAAAATGGGACAAGAATGTTTTTTTTTAGGAATCTTTTGAGAATTGGGTCAAAGCGACAAAGGGCATGAATGTAGGATATGCTTGATGGGTTGATGGAGGAAACATAAGATAAAGGTTTTCCCTTGAACAATGGAAGGCATGGCAACGGTTTTAACCATGCAACACTAGACTCATGAACACCAAAGAGTGTTAGGATACAGAGATGCAAGAACATCGGGGTATAGAGGCTAAACTCATAGGATGGTAAGATTCATATTGAGAGGCCATCACAAGGAAGGTTTATCTAAGGGAGTGCCATGTTCAAGGGAGTGATTGCTGCCAAAAAACTCTTCCAAAATATGGAACATAACATAGCTGTATTTTCCACTTTCCCCATCTGATTAGTTTAGTGAGTCCAGACAGGCAAACTCATTGATATTTTCATGTTTAAAGAGTCTGAAAAGGACCATAAAAAGAGCGACTCTATGTCCTATCTGATTATTTTAATGAGTCCAAACAGGCAAACTCGTCTATATTTTCATGTTTTAAGAGTCTAAAAAGGATCGTAAAAAGAGCAACTCTATACCTCGTCTGTGTAATTTAATGAGTCTAAACGAGACAACTCAGTGTCTTTTCATATTTTAGAGAGTCTGAAAAGATCGCAAAGAACAACTCCAGGGTGGTCCCTTTGTCATAGTTTTTAACTTGGTGCGACAAAAGTTGAATAGTATACCAAGAATGGTTCCTTTTCCATGAGTTAATCTACTGAGTTCGGATAAAGAGAAACCTATGCTCAATAGATGTTTGCCTTATTTTGTTACGAGTACGAGGAGATAGAGTAAACTTGATTTTTGTAGTGAAATTTTAATGAGTCACGCGATGACAACTCAGGGTATCTTTTTCAGTTTAGCGAGCAAGAAAAAAGAGGTAAAATAAATACTCATTCATTCTTCGTAGATTTAACGGTCCCGAAGAAGGGAAAAACTCAGGGATTTTTTGATTTAAGAGCAAGAAATAGTCCCAAAAAAGAAAGCACTCATATTATCGTCATAAATGTTTAACGAGCCCAATCACGAAAACTTTGGGTTTTTCAGTTTGAGAGCGAGAAAACATCCCATAAAAGAAAGTGCTCATAGAAAATTGCACATGGTCATTTCTGTCGTTCAATCCTGAAAATCCTTTCATCAAAACATGAGAAATTTCTATTAATCTGGGGTCATGACAAATGACAATTATCATTGGAAATGGACTACTTCTACTTTAATGACTTCAATTAAGATAATTCATGTCTCCAAAGTGACTATAACAGAGTTCTTGAGCCTCCACTTTCACCATTTGCATCATTTGAGAGATGTGATAGTGTTTTGGAGCTAAAGAGGATCAGATTTTCCACAGACGATTGCAAGAGATTCGGGAAACCATTCGATGTGCCATCAGTTCCAGGGAGGTGCCTGATCCTCGATCCACGCTAGAGCTGGTTCAAGCTTAATGTATCCCTGAGACTGGACTCATCAACAACAGAGTCCCCATAGAGAGGATTAGGTACAAATCTATGAGGGCCATTTTATGGTTGATTGTGCATTTGGTGAGGTCAAAGAGTCCCCACATTGCAACAAAGGCCCAACCATTGCTTGTAGTTGACTGTGTCCTGCCTCAAATGTTCAATTGGTGTGAATCAGTGCTTCACTAGTTGAAGGTAGAATTGACCGCATGGAAGACTCAAACCCAACAGAGTTTTGGGTATGGCACTCTCATTGTCTCATGCATACTTGAGAGGGTACCTATTATGCGCCCTTGGATGAGCTTAGGTCCCTTTGATCTGAGGGAGCCGAGATAGGGGTGATGGGAATCACTTGATCCTCACACAGGAAGGAGGACCTATCTGACACTTGAATGGCTTAGTGGCTAGATTGTGATGATTGATGACTATGCCTATGAGGGCATGGACTTCACCGACGACCTTGACTTGATTCTGCCTCAACTGGGGGCCTCAAGGTAAGAATGATTTTGAGAGTACTTAAAGTATTTTTAAGCTTTTTAATATTTATGTTATGCTTTTGTTGATTTTATGGGAGAACAAGTACCGACATGAAGCTTTTTGCTTGACACAGATGTGGCACCAGTACGACTTGCAGGCGAACCTTGCCAAGTGAGGTGGGGAGTCCAACTACCTGATGGGGGGATGATGCTAACATTCTTCGTGAGGTTTCGAGGAACCTGGAGGGCTTGAGCATGGGTGTGCCCCCCTTCCTATGAGGGAGATCCCCGCTCATATGCAACGCCACACAGTCGGTGTACCTGAGTGGTTTTTGGTTCCTCTTCAAAGGATAGCTAGAGTAGTGTTATCATTTCATGAGCAGTAGGCTCTATTAGCAAGCACTTTGGCATAGCCAGAGGGTGTTTATAGCCAGGTTTAGTAGCCATTTTGTACTTAAAGCACCAAAGTTATGGAATATTTTGATGTAAAATACTGGATTTGATAGATATATATATATATATATATTATATATATATATATATATATATATATATATATATATATATATATATATATATATATATAATATAGATCTACAAATATTTTGGTATTTTATGATGTAAATTTTTTTTAAGTGTTTTTGTAAATTTTTAATTGTGTAAATATTTACTTTTCATACATGTATCTATAGTGAATGAGACAGATGTCAATCTAACACATAGTTTACCAATGAATCAACAACTGTATTAAGTTCTCTAGGAATGTGCTCATATGTGATAACTTCAAATTGACGTTCCAAGAGTCGTACCCTTAAATAATGACGTAACAAGGTTGGATTACGAACGTGATAATGATTTGTCAATTCCATAACAACACGCTGAGAGTCTAACCTGACCACTAGATTGGATATGTCCCTTGATGACGCTTCAATGAGAAGTGAAATTTCAAACATGTACTCAACAATATTGTTGGTGGCATTACCAAGAAAGACTCCCTTGGAACAAAACAGTTCTGACTCAGGTGTGTAAATGACCCAAGCAACTGATGAAATGTGTCGTGTGTGATGATTGACACCATCTGCGTATCCTACGTATGCTAAGGGTATTGAAGGCATCTGCATTACGAGAAAGATGTATGAGACAAATAGTTCAATAAATACCAAAAAATCCAGTCACATCAAAAAAGAAGCAAAGCTTATAAATACATAAAACTACAAAGCGCATGCCTAGTGTAATACTAGGCATAATACTTTTTCAGATAGAACCCATTTTGGGGCTCAGCGAGTGGGACTCCTTCCCAGTCCTGAAGTTCATATGCCCCTTTTGAGAGGGATTTTTTGACAACATATGGACCGAGCCATAAGGGTTGAAGTGTTCCTTCCCCCAAGAGGTCATGTTTTTTATCATAGAGTAAAATAAGATCTCCCTCTTGGTAAGAATGAGGCTTGACCTTTTTGTTGTACTAGGCTTTGACCTGACACTTGTGGGCTTCGAGTGCCAATTTGGCATCTCCAGGGGTTTCATCCAGTTGATTTAGGTATAACAGGCACTCTTCTTTGACATTAGTGTTGGGTAAGAATTCAACAACGATTTTTAAGGAAGGAATCTAACACTCGATTGGTAAAACTTCTTCCAGGCTGTTGGTCACTTTAATTGTTGGCTAAAGTGCTACATAAATTGTCAACCCAAGGAATTCTGATTATTCCAAAGGCAACTGCGTACTATATGTACTCAATCTTAAAAGCACTGAAAGTTGTAGTACAAACAAATCACACCTTGCTTTAACAACTGAAGCTCCACTCTGTGTTACAGAAATTATACTCTATTGTAGATATCTATCAAGGAATGCTTAATTTCATTCAAGGAATAATTCAATAGAAAGAAATAAATCTGCAAAGGAAAACAATGGTTATGCTGTAACAAAGAATCAGGACCCTATCCCCGGAGCGGGAAACTTCAGCACCTACCTCTGTTTATCTAGCTCACCAATTCACTCTATAAACTTAATCACCGATGAGACACTCATGAAATAACTTTGACTAATGCAACAATCGATTAAGAAAGGGAAAGAGTTTTAACAAATGTAAAACAATATCCAGAAAACAGTACTTGTTAACAAGGTATGAACAAAAATCACACTTAACTCACTGTAGAAATATAGTGGGTGAATCTTGTGTTGAAGGTGGGCCCTGTCCTTCTCACAAGATTCCCCGGGAGACGAGAACTAGAAAAAGATGTTCAGAACAAGAAATCTATTCATCTATCAATATGTCATATTACAAAAAAAATTCTAGTCATGTTCCTTCAACAGAGCCTTTCCTGTAGTCTATGCATCCCCCCTTCTAATGTAGATGTCTCCTCTTTATAAAGAGGAGACATCTATTACGAAAGATTTACATTATAAACTCTATTTCAACCCATTATACAAAAATAGGGAAATCAGTTTCCCATCAACAAAATGTTGTTACAGTAATACTGTCTTTAGATTACGGACGTTACATCCAATGTAACAACTTCCTCGGTGATCGATCTAGTTTCTCTACTGCTGTCAAATTTGGAACGCAAATATCAACTGTTTCATCTTTGAGATTTGCATGTTGTTCTTACTATTTCAGCAACTGCAAAAATAATGCCGCCAACTCCAGGGAGTTTCACCAACGCGAGCTTTTCAACAACTAATCAATTCAAAGATTAACTATGAAGACACCGTGATTATATGTTAAATAATTAAACGTATAGTGATGAGAAGAATCACTGCATACCTTTGGAATAATTGAGTCAAAACACTAACAAGGACTTTCAAATATGGGTTGAACAGGGTGACATTATAACAAAATGTATAGTCAAAAAGAGATAATAGGAGGTCCTAACATCCCCCCCAACTCAAAGGGTTGCATGTCCCCATGCAATTTTTACTCTGATTTTGAGTCGGAGTATTGGGATGTAGAGTGCAAATTGCTCTTACAGTAAGTATAAAAGGTGGTGTCAACGATGTCTCTAAAACCCTAGGAATTCTGAACTTTTTGCCATGCTGCAAGCTCCTCCTTTTTGGGTAACCTGAAGTCAGCTTTGTATTGCTATTCTGGGAGCCAAAGAAGAGGGAAGTGAAAATGATAACCCAACCATTTCTCAGCACACTGTTGAATACATTTAACATAGTTAGGTATTCGTGAAATTGTTGCCTGAAGATTAAGAGGGTTAAAGGGATGGTATTCCCTTCTCTCATTAGGGCAATGATCCCAGAATAGATTATTTGCTTGTATGGACAAAGTTCCCTTAGTCTTAACATAATGTTGGCAGTCCTTTAAGACTGCTGCCTATAGTTTTCTGATATGCTCAGTCATTCCTGGCTCTTGTAAAACTCGTCGATGTTGAGCAATAAAAACAACGGCATTCTAAGGCTCGGCTCGGATCTAGAGAAGGCAGTTCTCTTTATTGTGTGTTGCTGACATGAAAGCATTTTGCGAGGTAAGTTGATTGGCCAGGAAAGAAACGAAGGCTCTGATCTGAATGTCACCAACTAGAGGAATCAAATTAAGCTTCCTATCTTCAGGCATGGCCTCATTATGAAGATAGAGTTCACATAACAAGTTTTGTTCGCTAATTGATGCTTCTGCAAAAGTCTGAATAAATTGCTGAGGTGTAGACACCTCCTGGGGTCATCCATCTCTGATCGCTTTCACTTGGAGGAATGCTAAGTGTTCTCTTAAAAACACATAATAGTTAAAGGATGGTTTTCTGGTGGCCAATAATCTTTGAACTAACTCAAATATAAGAGACAGTCTAGTTTTCAATTCCTTATTTTCCTTATGCTGTGCACGAGAGTGTTCCAGGACTTCCCAATTTCTATATACATGATTCAGCCATAATGATTTATGCTCCTGTAATGTCTTTTCTTGTGGCAGAGCATACTCTTTCTTCCATGTATCCCTCAGTTCTTGAAAACTTGAGGTCTGAGTGAAGACAGTCCTTGCACACTGAGGCTCAGTCTGAATAAACACATTCTTTGAAGACTTTGGTGCTAGTTTTTCAGCTTTAACAAGTGGGGTAGGCCGGAGTACTTTTGGTTTCATTTCTTCTCCAAAGGTCTTTGAAGGCCCTGCTAGTTCTTGTGTAACATCGGGGCGTTTATTTTTAACTGTGACAGGAGTAATTGCAGGAGTGGATCCAGGCAATGGGACTTCAATTATCTTATAACCAGCTCGAGAATAGAGATCACGACATTCACTGCACATGTATTCATTATATCGATCCTTTTCTGCACTTTTCTCAGCTGCAGATGCTACATGAGATAAAGTATACAGGTTGAGTTATTTTCAATAAGCTTCCCTTACCATCATTAACTCGTGCTCATAAACCTCAATCTCAGTTTTCAAAAACTCATTTTCTTGTTGAAGGGAGGCTAAAGTGACAGGGCCTTCTGTAGCAGTTGCAATCTCTGGAACTGGTGGATGAGAGGATCGTTGTTTGGTGGCAGCTTCATCATTTGCATCCTCAGCAGGTGGTTCTTGTGTGTCAACTGCTGAGTCAGTAGCAGCTATGTATTGGTATGTTTTCTGATCATGGTCATCAGCAGGTGGTTCTTATGTAGCACCTGCTGGACTAGTAGTTGTTTCTTGTGTAACAGCTACCCCTAGTTCGTTTATCTTTTGTTCCTTGATAGGTGGTTCTCATGTCACACCTGTTGAATCAGTAGTTGGTTCTTGTGGAGTAGCTACATCTAGGTCATCTATCTTTTGTTCCTCAACAGGTGGTTCTTGTGTAACATCTATTAGGTCAGTAGCTGGTTCTTGTGGAGCAGCTACATGTTGTACATCGTCTTGGGTGTCTACTTTTGATAGATCAGCAGTAGGTTCTTGTGGGGCAGCTGCATATTCTGAAAGGAATGATGTCACAAATTCCTGAGCGAATTGCATTTCGATACCCAAGGGTGAGGACGGTAAAGATTCAAGGGCTTGGGAGTGTGGTGGGGTATGTGGTTTTAAGATAATGGGCGGGGAATCTGGGATGATGGTCTCGGTTGTTGTTCCGGAAGAGGTCCTCATTCGTCTTTGA
This sequence comes from Pinus taeda, assembly GCA_000404065.3. Taxonomy (NCBI): domain Eukaryota; kingdom Viridiplantae; phylum Streptophyta; class Pinopsida; order Pinales; family Pinaceae; genus Pinus; species Pinus taeda. The sequence goes on from APFE030748847.1 coordinate 153,602, forward strand.
GGCAGGAAAGGGGGCAAAACAGTAGTTTTTCTCTTACGAACATTTTTCCTTAGGGTAGGGGGATTATCAGTAATAATAGCTTCTTTAATTGAAGCCCTCGTTCTTATCTTTAGTGGGGGTGCAGCCTTTTCTTGTCTTTTCCTTTTGAGCTTAATAATGGGAATATTATCATCCAAGTTATCACTGGAGATATGGACGGTGGTAGTGGATGATTCGGCTACATTAAGGGGTGGGGTAGATACAGAGGAGAGGTCAATTGGATTGTATGTTGTAGGTGGTAAGATTTTTGAGGATTCCAAGATACTCCCAGGTTGTTGTACAGAAGGATTTTCAATTTGCTGAGAGATTTTAGGGGTCTGTTGAGGATTTTCAGCGTCCAATTGGGGTGTTTCGGCTACTAGTTGCGGAATTTCAGTAGCTTCCTGGAGAATTTCTACTGCCGGTTGAGGGATTTCAGCAGCTTCCTGGGGTGGGTTGTTAAGGGGAAGAGGATTCTGCAAGGCAAAGCCCCTCTGGGTTAGGAGCTGAACCAAGCAATGGTGAGTGAGGGAGAAGAGTGGGTGCTTTGCATTCACGGAATAATGTGACATATTCTTTAGACACCCAAGCAGATAGTATGGCATATTTAATAAACGACCATGTCTTAAATGATTCAACAACACAAAGTTGTGTTGGTACACTACCTAGTAACGTCCTTCGCAGGTGAAGTAGTGCTTGACAAACTCTGTGACCTTTGGCCATGGAGGTGGTAATGAATGAAGTGCAACACCCCTGCTGTTAGGTTCGACCCGCTCTCCTGGTAGAAGAAAATCTTGTTGTGCGTTCAGAATGAGGTGTTTATGACTGAACCAACGAATGCCATCGGCTGGTAATCCTGAAACCTGCGCTATATCCTCCTCTGTTACTGGAATTCGCACTCCTTGAACCATAGAGTATCCTTCCTTTAAATTTCGTGTGAATTCCAGGACTCGTTAAGAGTCAAATTCCTAGAGCCTTTGGAAATAATCCACCCAGCCTGCTTGCAAAAAAAATTGATATGCTTCCCGGTGTAGTTCCAATAGAGCCGTTGAGCCAAGTTCATGTCGAATAGCGTTACCTCCCATAGTTACTGGTTCAGTAAAATGCAGAGTACAGAGTCGAGTTACTGCAGCCGAAATAGAGTAAGATATTGCAAATGAGGTTATGACATAATAAGACAGAGACGGAGTGACGAGACACGGTCATGATAAAAAACAATGGTGATTGGCATATCATGGAATGATTGAAATATTTTGGTATTCCCCCCCAACTGCGGCTAAAATGATAAGTTTGAATGTACGATGATTTCAGTAATCATATTGGAATCTTCTCATTAACTACAGTTTAATATTTACACATAAACATGCATACCTCACGTTTTACCTTCGATTGTTGTGTGGAAAATATAATCTCGTTGTTGATAAATCACCAATGGTTATGAAAAGGGTTTATAAAATATGAGGGTATTTATATGAAAGGCTTTCTCTATTCTCAAGAGGTGATAGTGAAGGAACACAAATATTAGGATGAATGGCTGATTCTCTCAATGAAAAGTGATATGTATTGGTCGTTTTTGAGAGAAATTGATGCCTCAATCTCGGGAAAAATGGGAAAATATATGCTTCTTAGGGAAAGATGGAAAAGGTTGGTGTTTCATCAATGGAGATATTGGTGTTTCAGAAATTAAGAAAATGGGGAAAAATTGGTGTTTCAGCAATGGGAATAATGGTGTTTCAGCAACAGAAAAAATGGTGTTTCAACAACAGGAAAAATGGTGTTTCAGCAATAGGAAGAATTTTTTGTTTAAGGAAAAATAGGAAAATGTTGCTGAAGGGTAGTGTGAGGGAATGGATTATGACTTGAAGTGAAATGGAAATGTTTCCCAAGCCGAAACCTGATCCTTCTTGCAATGGAATTGTTCTTTTCAGCCAGCCTCCGAATCTAAGATCTGCAAAATAATGAATTGTAACATGGAAACCCTTGACAGGGATTATTATTTAAGAAATAATCTAATAAAAATATGTAATAGAAAAACTAGGTGCAATGAGGGGTAGCAGACTCCCCCAGAAAGACATAATGTGTATCTTCCATGCAAGTGGCCTTGAAATCCTCTTTAGAAATGGGTTGTTGGTACAAACAGAGCCGATACCCATTCACTAATAATGGTGTTCTAGAATCATCAATTGTTAGGAGCCTAACTGTTCCATTTGGAAAAACAGTACCTACTTCATAAGGTCCCAGCCACCTTGTTCTTAATTTTCCTTGAAAATTTTCAAAACGAGAGTCATACAATAGAGCCCAATTACCTTTTTGGAACTGCTTGTGCTTAATGGTTTTATCATGCCACCTGGTTCTTTGTTGTTGTATCATAGTTGTTTGATGGATGGCATCCAACCTCTTTTCATCCAATTCCTGAAGCTGCTGCAACCTAGCTGTCTGTGCATCAGTCAAGTCAAGGTTAACAGCTAAAGCAGTTCTTAAGGTTTTAATCTCAAATTCCACAGGAAAAACAACACTCTTACCTTAAACTAATTCATAAGGAACCCGTAGTATTCCTCTAGGTAGTTCTGTAAGCCCATATTGCGTTAGGCGACCTTTGAAACCAATCCCTTCTATTCTCCTTTATTGTTTTTGTTAAAATGGCTTCTATGAATTTATTTGTGCTTTCCACCTACCCATTGGCTTGGGGGTGATAAGGTGTAGTCATTTTATGATTAATATGATATTTCTGAAGTGTATCTTTAAATCCATGGGAGTTGAAAGGAGGTCCTCCATCTGTGACTAGTTCTCTAGGCACTCCAAACCTAACAAAGATTTCTTCAAATATAAAAGTTAAAACAGATTCTTCATTAGCTCTAATGAGTGCCTTAGCTTCCACCCATTTAGTCATATAATCTGTGCAAACCAATATGTAAACTCTTTGATTGGATGGAGGGTTGATGGGTCCTATAAAATCTAGAGCCCATCTTTCAAAGGGTTCAAGTATTACCTGGGGGTTCAGTGGCATTTCATCTCTATGATTAGGTTGGCCCATTCTCTGACAACTATCGTAGGCCCTAATATATTTCTTTGCATCCTTGAAAAGTGAGGGCCAATAGTAACCCATTCTAAGAACTTTATGTGTTGTTCTCTTATCAGCAAAATTCCCTCCACAAGGGCCATCATGCCAAGCCTTCAATATATCATAAACCTCATACCAAGCTGATTCTAGACAAGGACATCAAGCTGAAATTGCAAGAGGGAAATCATGAATTTATAGGTACATTTGGGGAAGACCTCGAAGACCACCAGGTATATGTGAACATCCATACGTCTGGCTTGTATCGGATTGCATGTAGATACCCCGTGTTCCCATTTGTGGACATGATACACTGGATCATCTTGCACACTGATCCCAAGACGATGACCTTGAGCAGTGTCAGCGGGACAAAGGTTGCAACCTTCAGGGCAAAGGATTATGATGAGATGTATCAGATGTCGAAGCCCATGACTATCATGGAGACTCCCTTCATCTTACCCAACAACAATGCCAACTCCAAACACATTTTTAAGAACTAGGTAAAGGAGTCGACTAGATTCAAGATGACACCCAACCAGATCTACAAGACGAAGATACTGCAAAAGGTGTATCAATACTTGGTCATCTCTACATGCTAACTATATGGCCAAGAAAGCATGGAAACCTTCTCACAGAGTTAGGTTATCACGCTAGACCAACTGGCCAGAGAAGGAAAACCATGCAACTAGTCCAGTATGTTAGCTCATCAACTAAAGGAACAGGTAACGAGGGCTCGAAAACTGCCCAAAGGTATGCAAGTAGAAATCTACATGTTCGCCTACATCTTGGATGCAGTTTGTGTCAGGCAAGAGTTCTCGATCTTGAAGTGGCCTTGGTCACCAACGAAGACTGTTGTGAACACTTATTGTAATATTTTGTCCAAATGCAGCTTCAGAGGAGTTATCACACAGCTATCTGATCATTTTGTCACCCCGGTTTACAAGATGATATTCAAACAAGATCCACCCTGCATGTCAATGGTAGCAATGGAGGCACTAATAGACATAGCTGATTGGTATGCCTCACCATCCAGCACCTTCATACTAATGTACAGTGTGAAGAAGCCTCTGTATGTTCTACCAAAGTTTTCTTCGGATGTGCTCGTCATGCAGGAAGTAGCATACCACATCTCGTCAGGATTGACAACTAGGTTGCACTGGAGGAAGAAGGCACCCTGGCCCACTCTTCCACTGTGCATTGGGTTATATGAGATCTGAAGTTTCAAGCATGCGAATGTTGAAGAAGAGCAAATGAAGAAGTATCCATTTGACCTCCAAATTTACAATCTGTATGACCCATATTGTCTTGTGAAATATCACTGCACGAGAATACAGTTCCATTGGATCCACAGGGCATTTCATTGGGTGGAGGAGGACCCATGGAGATATTGCTACAATTTTTCTAGACCCCATGAACATGTTGGCTTCACTATGGAATGGTTAGCATAGCAATGTGAACAAGCATCCCGAAGAGTACCAGAAGTAGCAACAACAACAGTAGAGGTGAACATACTAGTGCACAACAAGGGCAAGAGTAAGATTTTTGATCGCATGGAGGAAGAGAAAAGCTGCAAGTTCCAAGCAAATCCACCTATAGAGAAAGTAACTATGGCTATAGAGGCAAAGAGGCAACAACGCGATAAGTGAATTGCGTAAAGGCAGAGGGAGAAACAGAGAATGGAGGAAATAGAGGAGTTACATGAGTTGAAGGAGCAACTCTGAAAGGAACAAGAGATGTGAAAACAGGAGAGGGAAGCACAACAGAAACAAGTACGGCAGGGGGCACAACATGTGCAGACAGATGAAACAGTGCCCGTACATGTAGTGGACTCACCAAAACAACTGACATCAGGCGAATAGGGTGAACCATCGCAGGAGTAGGTCTTCACTCAAGAGATAGAGCGAGCACTTGAATGGATGGATACGGACAAGGAGCAACAGGAGTTAGAGTAGGACATCGACCTCATGCCTCACCACCAAGAGGTAAACCCACCATCTTCACTGCATCCAAAAGATGAGCAAGTCCCAAGTGACCAAGGAGACACTGAGATCCTTGGAGATCAGTCGAAAGGAGAGATGCACAACATCTCATTCGACGAGTCTCAACATAGAGTTGTGCAATCCTGCAGAGTGTCAAATCCGAATGATCATACATATCCTACACAGTATGAGGAACAAATAATCGTTTTTGACATGCACAAACATCCAGTAGCTTTGGCCGATGCTACCAGAGCATATGCCGAAGCCACTAGCTCAAGTGTTCTCTTTCTGATAGCTGAGAATGAGCAAGTGGCTAAGGAACTATAGACGCCCAAGAAAGGAGGGGAGTTGGTGATAGTGTCTGCCCGATTTGAACTAAAGAAGGCAATACTAGATGAATTATTGTCCCTTGACAAATTATGCGAGCGTTGTATTCCAAGTTTGGTACTGTGTATAAGGCAATCGTCGATCTCAAACGATGGTAGCAACGATGTGCTAGAAGATCATGTATCTTGTTGAACGCGCATGCTTCTGTTGATTACATGCATACATGGACAATGAGATACAAGGGAGCCCCACTTCACTTACCTAAGATGATGAAGCCCAGAGTAGTCGAGCTAAAGGCACACATCCAAATTCAGATTTGGAACTATGAAGAGCTTCCGCAGCTCATCACTAGTCTACAGGCTTCCATGCACGTGTATTCAAGAGTATGGATGTTGTGGTGTGCGCACATGTGATCCCATCTATTGGGAACCTCACCTAGGTGAAGACAAAGGCACAAGTCCAACTAAAGCTTGACTTGTACTTTTACAAGTTGATGTGCATTGCCACCAGCCCAGAATTGCAGACATCATGCACAAGTATGTTGTTGGTCTGGCTGCATTAAAGAAAACGATGTGCATTCTTTCATATGAGTTGGATAGAGTAGCCCAAGTAGTGTACCTAGATGCTCTAGAGGCAAGATTCAGGTTCTAGAAAGATGTCACCTTGGAGCACAAGGGCACCATCGTGGACTACCGATCTTGGCATCAATTCGCTATTGTCAATCACAATGAAGATGTCTAAGACTTGGTGTTCCAACAGTTGTTTGAGTCATAGCGATGTCTATCAAGGCTTGTTCAAGCCATTTTGTCTCACATGGGTATATGCGCATTGTAATGTAACATCTTGTCAAGTGTGAGTTCAAGTGTCGATAGTTGGACGTAACAATCATAGAGTAGATGAAGAATCATGAGGGTAGATGAACTATCATAAAGGGGAATGTCAAGGGTCACCCCACCCTTTGCTATAAATAGTCCCTCATAACTCATTGTATAGGTTTTTGGTCAGCCAAGCTTTTGATAGGACTATCTTAGAGAGAGCTTGGATAGTATTGTAACGAGCCTTGGCTTCTCCACTACGTGAAGCTAGTACATCTCTTTGGAGGATCAGGCAGTTGTGGTTGTAACATTCCACTATCGAAACTAGTGGTTGGACATGGACTTATTATATGACTGGAACTTACACTTCTTAATATAACAAGAGCCAACACATTTCATGCATATGTTGTATTTTATTTTAGCTATCTATTTACTCTAAATGATATATGTATCTGTTTTCTTACGCATGCATGTATAAATATTTCTATGTATGTATGTATGAATCTTTCTGAAATTTGATGTTGGTTTAACCATCACTTTGGATTTCTAGCTAGCTTGCCTTCCATGTTTTAATGCATCCTTGCTCGTGTGTTACCTTCTTAACTCCGTTCTATCACAAGTTTCCAAGGGGCGCACTCATCTCAACCCCCGTGTGTTAGAACCTCTCATGCACCTCCTTGGCTTATTGCATATGTCACACCCTTGCTACCAACAAAGTTATCTTACTTGCCTCTATGTAAAATCACTGTTAAGGCATTACCGTATGACCCACTGTCGGGACTCCTACACCAAATGGTCTAAGGTCTAATTGGGACTTATTACTAGGGAGATCCTCTGACATGTTGGTGGGTCCAGCACCATCGATAGGTTCACTTCCCCTACATGATGTAAGAAAAATCATTGATTTTTGTCTACAATGGAACATACAGGATAGATCCAGCATTGTAGAATTTTACATGCATAATTTATTATTGCTTGACATAAACATCTGGGACCCTAATTCTCAATTGGGTAATGTAAAATTAATGGCTCTAACTTCATGGTTGAACCATGAAGAAATTAGGGAAAAGGAAATCAAAAGAATACTAGCCAAGGAAGTAGAACCATTATGGGTCATGGCAGAGCTTCCATTCCTACATTTCATCATTTCCAATCATAAGCTCATAGCAGACGATCCTAACATGGCAACAATCTACAAGGAAAAGGAAAAGGAAAAGGAAATCATTTACTTTGAGGATACCTTTAGGTTATTGGGTGAGGAAAGTGCATGCCAAAGAAGATGGCACACATTGTCACATAGTTTGAGGGTAGAAGTATATCATTTACCTAACAAGGACTACATTTCCCAAAACCCCTTTGTATAAAAGAATCATCCAGAGACATGAAGTCCATTGGTTTGGACTCAATTTCAGTCCTCCCTTACTATTGACCTATAGGAGCATCAAGATCAAGAAGAGGAAAATAGGGAATGAATGGAAATTGAGGGGAATCTAGGGTTCCATCCAGAATGGACTACCACATTTGAAACATGATGGGATGTCAGACAAACCATCAAGATAATGAATAATAAGCAGTAAGATTAATAGGTTACTCAGAGGATGAGCAACAGTGTCAATATGGGATATAATGGGCCTCCCAAATAGGTACAAATTAAGGGCCATCTAACCATCCTTAGGCATATTTAACCTTTCCTTATGCACTTAATAAAATATTTTCCAACTTTAATACATTCTTAGGAGGGTTAAGAGATGATTTCAATATTGTGTGTGCCTAATGAATTCATTGTGTATGATATTGAGGATACTTGATGCAGATCACGTAGGAGTACAGCAAGAGAAAACTATGCGTCCTGTCCCCTGTTGAAGGATAATCAAAACTCGCCTGGCTCAAGGACATTATCACCTCCCTATAGCCACGAAGTCACCAGGGAACCAATTCCTACTTTCTAGGGTTTTTGGTGAAGTTGTCCTCTCTTCAAGGAAGATGCCCCTTACGCATGTTTTTATAAATAATGGGTGTTACTAGCCCATTAGGGATTCAAAACTTTGGAGAGAAGATAGTCAGCAGTAGAGAACATTTTTTTTCATGTTATTTCAGTTTTGTCATATTTCTTGTATGAGAACATTTGTTGATTAATGAAAAACACTTTTTGGTTTCTAGTCTAATTTTCCTTTATGGGACCTGGGTCTCCTTGGTTTAGTGCCCAACCCAGGTGCTCAAGCCCCCTTCTTGTATATTTACTTTCCATGCATTTACCTTAGCCTTGCATTTTCCAAATCTCGTCTCTTAAAAATATTGTCATTGCAAGGTTAGTGAATAAGCTTCTATCTAATTTTGTTTATGTATCTTTCTCTAATGAAATTAGAAATAGTTTCTTTCATGCAGTGATACTCTTCATTTCAATTTCAACCCATTCTTTCTATTGTTTTATTTTTTTGCAGTTTGTGGTTTATCGACCATTCATGCACTTTACTTTTACTAGTAAATCATGCATTTTGCTTTTAGTTAGACAATAGTGCTTAAAAGGTATAATTAGTATTGTTTTTGGTGCACTTGACTCACTTAGATCATCATATCTTCACTCATTGTTACCCATTTATGCAATATGTCAGCAAGTTGATTTATGTATGGATGAGCTACGGGAAACCCTAAATCTACTTTTTTATTGTGAGTTAACCCATCAAGGGAACCTAATCTTAGGAAAGACTCCTTTACCCTTCTACAACCCTCCTTCACCTTCTTCACCCCTTAGACTACATATAGAATGCATAAAACTACCCTTAGTTGTTTCCTGTAGCAAAACAGGGCCATCTTGTAGTAGTACACAGATTGCACCAGAACATCCAACTTTGCACTCAAAGCATGTTTATCATTCCTCGGCACATTGCATTGCACATAAGACCCTGGTGATGGATTTTATAAGTTCATAGACCCCTTAGAAACCTTACCCTAGTACCTATAACAAAAACCGCTTTATTTTCTGTAATTAAGGTTTATTGTTTGAATGTATTCTTTTAGTTGTAGGTTGATTTATCATGCATCATAGAATAGACTTGATCTTCCTCCATATTTATTGAAATGGTTTCCTTTCCTTTCTTACAATTAGCATAGGTTTATTTCCTATTATTTACTTTCCTGCAAAACACAGTAGGTTTATTTCTTTTCATTTACTTTTCTGCAAATAGAGTAGGGTTACCTTCTGTCATTTACTTTTTTGCAAATATAATATGGTTACTTTATGTTTTTTTTTTCCTACAAAGTAGAGTACATTTATTTGTTGTTCCTTTTTTTTAGCATTTCCTGTAGTCTAGATAGAAAAAGTGGTCTCTATACATTTTACCTTCCCTTCAGTTGCATCAAATCAACCAAAGGAGAATACCTTTCCTATTGCACACATAGTGCTAACCCCTCTTAAGTTTGTAAGGACCTCAGGTTGATAATGTAGGTTTTAACCCCATACAGAAATTACCTACATACGAATTCTAAAACACAGAAAATAAACAATGCGAGAGAATAACACATAAAACACATACACAAAGATCTTCCCCTGGATCCCAAAACTGGGACTACCAGATTGATTTTTCATTATGTTCCTTTCAATGTTACAATACATATTTATACATGCCAAAGCATCCAATACCATGGACAGAAAACCATCGCGTCCAAAACCATGGATCGAAAGCCATCACGTCCAGAACCATGTGTGAAAACCATTCACAAAACCATAGGTAGGTCTGCCTAACCTAATATTGGGTCCACTACCCTAGACCCCGTAGAGGGGGGCTACCGACCCCCCTCAAACCCCCTAGACAAGGGGGGTTGTTTCCCCCTATTGTGCAATTGGTGCAACGAAAGGGGAGCTCCACCCCCCCTCTAACCCCCCAGTTAACTACTAGGCTAATCGTGGAAAGAATATAACTCAACCCAACATTCTCCCACTTGTTGTTTTCTTTCCACAAGAGAGCTTAGACATTTATCCAGCCCTACAATGCCCATTGTTTCTCTACACCAAGAGAACTTCTCAGAGCTCACAAATTTTTTCAATGCATCTGCAGTATTCTTCAATGTGTAGACCTTTACCAGCAACTTTTCTTCTATCATATCCCTCACAAAGTGATGCTGAACATCAATGTGTTTTGTCTTTGAATGATAAGCAGGGTTCTTTGCCAAGAAAATTTCATGTTGGCTGCCACAGTCTATCCTTATAGCTCCCTGTACTAACCCCATACTTGAACACAATCTCTACAACCAAACTACTTCTTTGTTTGCATGAGTCGTTGCCATGTATTCTGCCTTTATAGTTCATAGTGCCACTACATATTGTTTCTTACTCATCCAAATGACTGCACCTCCAAATATGTTAAATACATACCCACTTGTAGATCTTCTGTGATCCAGATATCGAGCCCAGTCTGCATCAACAAAGCCACGAATATCCAACACTCTGTCCAATCCTGGTATTCCTTGGTAGCACAAACCATAATCACTAGTGCCATACAAATACCTAAAAACCCGCTTCACTGTTGTCCAATGCTCCTTTCTTGGTTTTGACATAAACCTACTCAATACTCCCACTACATGTGCAATATCTGGTCTAGTACAAATCGTTGCATACATCAGGCTACCAACTGCACTTGCATATGGAACATGGGACATGTCATCTTCCTCTTCTTGTGTCTTGGGACAATGTTCAGCAGATAACTTCACACCTACAGGAATAGGAACCTTCATCGTTTACTATCATGCATATTAAACCTCTGTAGTATTGTCTCGACATACTTCCTTTGGTTTAACGATAGCTTCCTCTTTTCCCGATCTCTTTTAATTTCCATGCCCAAATATAGTTTGCAACACCAAGATCTTTCATGTTGAATTTGGAGGACAATTGGGTCTTCAAATCCCAGATAATTTCTTTGTCATTTCCAAATAGCAACATATCATCCACATACAAGACCAGATAAATAACACGGTCACCAATTAATTTAGAATACACACAGTGATCTACTTTGCTTCTGGTGAAGCCAAGTCCCCGTATAAATGTATAAAATTTATGATACCACATCCTTGGTAATTGTTTTAACCCATACAGAGACTTCTTTAACTTGCATACCAGTTCTTTCTTACCCTTCACCGCAAAGCCTTCAGGTTTCTTCATGTAGATCTCCTCTTCCAGATCCCCGTTGTTAGAGTCGGCCTTGAGCCCTCCATCAGCGATCAAAACTCTTTGTATTTTTCATAGGTAGGTGTCTCATCAATGTCAATTTTTTGCATCATGTTAGGCATGCCATAACCCTGATGGAGGATCTGATGTGTTTATACCCCTCTTGGCATTGCTGGTTTAAGTCATTTCAGTTATTAAAGCTCTTTCAAGCTTGTCTTGTCTTCTCTTGAGGTCAATTTCCTATGTCTAGGGTTTTGGTCAAAAATATTACAAGGTCATGTGTTTGAAAGTCAATGAGTGTTCAGTAAGCCAGAGGGATGATTGTAAAGGTGTTTCTTCTAAATTTTTTATCTGATACAGTTAATCTTCACCTTGGATTTAAAAACCCTGTTTTTAAAGCCAAGGTCATTTTTCATTTATTTGTAAAAAGTGATGAAATTTCAAAAGTCTTCAGTGAACAAAATGCAACCCTGGTCCCCTTGCTAAGGTCCCTCAGATGATCTACCTGCAAAAAGAATCAAGCAAAATCATTAAATCAGTCAATTTCAGGACAAAAGGAAACCACAAAGACAACAACATGTAAAGTTCAAAGGTGTCATGAGAAAACATTAGAAAGTGGGTTTTGGGCATGAAATTTTTTCAAATGAAACTTATAAAGGCCCAAAATCCCTCCTTGCACTCTCATTGTGTATTCATAACCCTTGCAAGAGTGATTGGGTGCACTTCCAAGTGAATTGAGGCAAAATCGGGCTCAGGACAGGTGCGCGACTAGTCAGGATAGGTGTGCGACTTGTTGGGAGGTGCGCGACATGTCAGAGGGTCTCACATAGTGGAATTTTGCAACGGGCGCGACACGTTGAAAGGGGCGCGACATGTTGGGCGTGCTGCGCGACATGTCAAGCTAGCTTCCCCCAACTCATTTCAGAATTGCTCAAGCCCCCTTTACTTCATCAAATTGCTTGAGGTAGTCCCTTCAAACTTGTGAATAGCTGCTGGATTAGTTGGGAAACATCATGAATGTGCTTGTAATAATCAAATTGGGCAAGAAGAAACACTCCATATGGCTGTTTATAAATTTGTAAAAGGTGCTAGGGTTTATTGCTGTTTCATTGTTTTCCCTTGGTCCCATTTCATTTTCCCTATATTTCCATGTCAATTTCCCTTTTATATTTGCAAGGAAATAAACCCTACCCCTTTCCCTTGAAAAATAAAAAATCAAAACCCTAACCCTACCCCTAATTATATCTATGTAAATACATGAAATTTGATAATGCATGTGCAGTGATGTTTGCAGTGTTCTTCCCTAATTTCCCTGTTTACATATATCCCATTTTCCTTGTAAAAATATAAATCCTACCCCTCTCCCAAAAGCATCAAAAAACAAAGCACTCAAACCCTTACCTTGCTACACCATATGCATGAGTAACCGCAAGAAGTTGTTGGTGAATATGTAGAAAGTTTTGTAAATTTTCCCTATTTTCCCCTGTTAATAAATGTATGCATATTCCCATATGTTTACTTTCTATACATGTATTCCCATATGCAATGATTTTTTCAAATGATATTCCAATATTCCTGATTATAAAAATGTATTCCTATTCGCCATAATTGTTCGCATATTTTCCTTAAATTCCCTGTTATGTTCCTATATTCCTAATTCCTTGTAAAAAGATCCCTCCCCTAACATTTCCCTCATGTCCTTGTCCCCTTGAAACAGCATAAAATTCAGCGCTTTTACAGGCAGAAACAGCAGTCCAGTTTGTCCACTTTGCTCCTAAACTATGTCAGAAACCGAAACTTATGAGCAAAGTGATGACCAATCATCAGCAGAAATTGAGGAATAGAGGCAGCCACGTACGAGTGGTAAGGGTGGACATCATAAGCGAGAGGAGCCCACCTCTTTGATAGAGTTACAAGCTTGTCCTATAGCCGTATCATGTTTTCAGTATATGTCTTGCTACGAATTTTGCGAGAGGATCTCCCGGATTCAGCACCACCGAGATTTGGCCCGCCTTTTTGTTTTACATTTTCATGATGGACATGTCAACCTTGCAGGGGTAAACTTTATTTTGACACCCGAGGTGATCTCACAGGCTACAGGGATACCTAATGTTGGTGAGGTGTGGAATAAGCGCAAGTTGTTAGATTTTGTTTTCTTTGAGCCTTATGTTCGACCACCATTCATGAGACATATGGCAGGGGTGTTTCCATTCAGGTTTCTCAGAAGCGAGTATGCTCCCATGGTGAAGCTCATTATGCATTATTTTACTTGTGAGGGCAGATTTTCACTGGTGTACTCATATCACATTCGCCTCTTGATGCATTTCACCCGAGTGAGGATGATGAACATCCCGGTTTTCTTCTTTTAGAACATTCAGAGGATGGTGCCCACGTTGCAGAGGAAGACCCTGGCACAACAGTACAGGAGCCTTTACCATCATGGTTTGATTCAGCTAGTAGTATTGCATCAGTTGACTCAGCAGGGCATCTCATGGGAGGAGTTCATCTCTTGTGAGTTTTTCACAGTACCATCACCGCCACATCCTGAGGTTGTTCACGAGGAGGGAGGACCATCACATCAGCATGACATCCCTGTTACTAAACATGTCAGCTCCTCACCTCAGGTCACCTATCAGAGAGGCCCAAGGGCCTTATTTGCAGTAGCTCGACGAGTACTTTCTCCATGCCAGGTGGAAGGGGTCTCGCCTTCTTCATCAGCACCGCGAGTGTTATCTCCACACCAAGTGGAAGGGGCCTCGTTTCCGACAGCAGCACAGGTATCAGAGAGGGGCAAGCAGCCCATGATTGAGGAGAGATTGTCAGGTGATCCAGTTATTGATCTTGACGCCGGTTCTCCTAGCACAGAGCTCAAGGATATCATCCGAGAGCAAAGTACCGAGATTCAGTCGCTGCAAATGAAATTGTTGATGGAAAAATGGATAATCAACTATTTAGAGCAGCGAAACAAACAGTTGGAGGATGAACACAAGCTATATGAGCTGCAGAAAATTCGTGAAGACCGGGAATTGGCTCGTAGGAGAACCAGTGACTTGACACCCATAGATCGAGAATCTATGTTTATTTGGGACAATGCTCATTTGAAAAGGCTGTTGGCTAAGGCCAATCAAAATAAAAAACTACTGAGGAACATGAAAAATCATTATTGGGCGTGGATGCACGTGTGCATAGCAAAGATGAAAGTGCTTCAAAGGCGGTTGGCAAAGGCACTAAAACGGAGAAAAAGGCCCGATCCCCTCCGTATCTTGGCCGAGGTTTCCTTGAAGGGGCATAGCACTAAATAGTTCAGCCACAGCACAAATTTCAAAAAAAATTGAGCATTTTGGATCATTTTTGGTATTTTTTGGCAATTTACAGGCTTTTGCTCATTAACGCGTCTCACCCCCGGTGAGACATGTCGTCCCGGCACCTCCATTTGACAAAAACCCAGCATTTCCAGATTTTTCATGCAAATTTACATATGCATATGGATGGACTTGAGATTTTGTCATGTTTTGGGCCTCCAAAAAGTCAAAAAACATGCAAAATTTGACTTTTTGCCACCTTTTTGAACTGCAGAAAGCTTTCTTGGGAGAATTGAGTTTTGACAGGGAAAATGAACTCCAAATTCAGAAATTCCAGTTGGGTTGGAAAGTAGACTCACAGACCTTTCCAACAAACCTACTCTTGCCCAATTTGGCCACCTGAAAGTGCCCCAAACATGGCTCCAAAGGCGCGCGACATGTCAGGCAGATGCGCGCGACATGTTGGGCAGTTTTCACAGGAAATTCATCTACAGCCAAGAAAACGCAGATTTGACTCAGTTTGACTTTTTGAGGTGAATGATGATTCTCTTTGATGTAATTATGGTACTTTTATGTCACCATGACACTCATTTACCTATTCTAGAAGATTCATGCATGAAATAGCAAACATTTAATGAATGGATTGGTTTCCTAGTTTATAGAGGCAAGTTGTTTTGACTGCCTAGTTGTTAGTGCTAAGTTTAGAAGTGGTTAAAACAGCTCCTAGAAGGATGAGCTCAACACCTAGAGGTAGGGAAAGAGGTTAGATCATCTATATTATGTACTTTCATACTCATTTTCATGGTTGGACTCTTGAGGGAGAAGCTACCATTGTATTATTTCACTGTATCTCTGCAATTTTTGGCTAAGGAAGACCAGGGTTTTGCAGTCCTCTTTGGGATTCTTGTGGACTCATGTGTTGATGGTGTGTTTCTCAATGTTCTTGTAAGCTTTGTTATGTGATTCATTTCCTTTCTTTACTTCTGCACATTAAACAAATGAAGTGTTAAAGTAAGAATTCATGCTTGCCATGCTCTGCTTTTAAGTTTGTTTAATTTCAATGTTTTCTACTGTCTAAAGAGAATTCAAAGTTATTGTTTGCTCTCTTTAGCTCTCTCACCTGTCATTCCTAATCATCCACCTCAATCAAAGACATCAATACTGTCTCCTACCTCGCCCCAAAGAACCCCCTGCAGAAACTGTGTCCAATCCCCGCACCCAAAATCGCCATCCCCTCAATTTGCCACCAAAAACCCTAAAAACCCCAAATCAACCTTTTTGATCAGTTTACTAGCCTAAAATTAGTGTTACCCTATTGGTCATCTCATCTATTGGAGATTTTACGAGATAGACCAGGGAGAGCCTTCTCCTGCCCCGTAGGGCTAGCTACGAGGCTAAATGGTTTGATGTTGCCTTGAGGTTTGCCTTTTTCAGCCTGAGGTGAAATTTCAAGCGCTAACAAGTACTACAACAATTGGTGACATACTGGATGAAACAG
The DNA here is from genome assembly GCA_000404065.3 of Pinus taeda. NCBI lineage: Eukaryota > Viridiplantae > Streptophyta > Pinopsida > Pinales > Pinaceae > Pinus > Pinus taeda. Next base: position 169,760 of record APFE030748847.1, read on the forward strand.
TTATCACTGTAAAAGTAAATGAAATTTTAACTAATAAAGAAAAACTTAGAAAGATGTAAATATTTGAAATTTAGATTGATAAAGATTACTCTAAATAAAAGATCTCATTACTTTGTAAAGTTTTCACAACTTGTTATTGTTGAAAATCTTCATTATCTTTGTCAGTCATTTAATCAGTTGGAAAGATATAGTAGAGAACTATAGAAGCTTAGCTTTTAGATAGACTTATTTGTCACTAGTAGAGCCACTACTACCAGCAGGTGTCCATAGCCTCGACAGGGTTACCATTTAACTAAGTTGTATTAGTATCCCATCCACTTATAATAATATTTTTAGAGGTATTAATTTTTTTTTTAATTTTTTTTTAAGATTCTTGAAATCCATTGTCCTAGTTTGGTGGCCAGATGATGGCAATGTCATTCACGAGTTAAAATGATATTGAACAAGTCATCTCATGATGAGACCACTTGTCTTATAGTTATGCTGTCATAAACCATTATCCTGGCTTGGTGACTAGTAATGATAATGTCAACATCATTAGTTTCCCATGAACATGGTAAGACGGTTCATGATGAGACCTCTTATCTTTCAAGATTTTAAATATTTTTTAATTACACTCTAAAAAATGTAAAATTAGTGGATGGAGAGGTAAATCCAGTACTTAAGAGTAATGGATGATAATTGAAGTCAAAATATGCTAAAATTTTGAAATAGCCTTTACTTATTAAAGAAAAAATTTCATGACCAATCATAGGGTAATGAGATTTTTTTAAGTTTTAAGTTATGAAATATTTACAACTTAATGGATAAAAATAATTTAAAGATTGTAATAGATGCAATACTAAACTTCAATGTTGTAATTTCTTTCTAATACTTCTTCTTTAATTATTCAAACTCGATGGTAATGATCAGAGACCCCAATATGAAGTCAAAAGAGTATTAGCTACCACTAATTAGGCTAAAGGCATAGATATGTACATATGATTATTTTACATATTTATAGCAGGACAAGTATCTTCAATAAAAATATTTTTTTTAAACTAGCTCATTAACGGGAAGAGCATCCATGTTTCCTTGTAAATCTTGAAGGATAAAGGTTGATGGGCCTAGTTTTTCAATGATCTGAAATGGGCCTAGCCACAACTTTCAAAATTTTGTGTGTTTGCCTTTTTATTCATGGGCCCTATCCCATTTCAAAATTAAGTCACCAATTTCAAAAAATTTATCATTACTGAATTTATATCAAATGAAGATTTAACCAATTGTTGGTGGTGAGCATGAACTTGTTGGCTTTATCTCTTTCTTCCTCTAACTTCATAATTTGGGACATTCTCAATTGTAAAGCAGAGCAACATTGTTCGTCTATAGATTGCACTAAGGTTAGTGAAGGAAGAGCTAGGTTAGGAGGTAAGATAGCTTCTTTTCCATACACTAAGTGATAAGGAGATGTGCCTAGAGAGGTTTTATGGGTAATTCTATCAGCCCAAAAGGAAAAGACTAGGGCTTTGTGCCAATTCTTTTTATTTTGGTCAACAGTTCATTTAATGATATTTATGAGGTTTTTATTGGTGGATTCTGCTAAGCCATTTCCCTGTGGATAATAGTTTGCAGAATAATTAAGTTTAAACCCCCTCTTGAGATCAAATTTAGTAATAGCATTTCCCGAAAAATAAGATGCACTTTCAAACATAAGGGAAAAATGAAGGCCAAACCTGGTAATTATAAATTGATCAATAAAATTGGTTATAGCTTCAGAATTGACCACCTTAAGAGGTATTGCTTCCGCCCACTTGGTGAAATAATCTATAGCAATCAAAATTTGCTTACGTTGTTTAGAAGAGTGAGGAATGATCTCACCTATAACATCAAGTCCCCATTTCTCAAAGGGTTTCTCAATGTTAACTGGTTGCATAGGCAAGGTAGGTTTCTTTTCTCTCCCTGAAGTAGCTTGGCAGACTTTTCATTTCCTTGCATAGGCATGAGCATCTTTGAATAGAGTTGGTCCATCATGTAATTACTGCAAAACTTTACCTACTTCAGATTTCTATAGACATATTAGTAAAACAGAGTCATAACTTCTAAACGGGACATTATTGACAAGTTGATAATGATTAGCTTTAAGCTTCAAATCTCTTTTTCTTTTGTAATTGAGTTCTAATGGAGCATAACCATTTTTTAAGTAAAAGTTATATGAGCATATTGAGATTCAATGTGAACAGTGCATGCCTCTAAAATTTGAATATCATTACCTGAATATTCATCAACTGAAGTGTCAAAAGCTCCAATTATTACGTTGCAAAAACCTTGACCCCTTACTATTTTAGCTGGTTTTATCTCTAGGTCGTATTCTTGCATGGAAGTAACCCAGTTAGCCCTCTTCTCCCCTAATTCCTTCTAGATAAGCAATTGTCTGACCGCAGAGAAAGGAACAATTACTTTTGTGTGTGCTTTTAGGAGAAAAGGTCTAAAAATATTTATTGACTTAAAAATTGCAAAGGCTTGTTTTTCAACCTTTGGATATTTTAGCTCAGCTCCTTGTAGATTTAAACTAAAGAAGGAAATGGGAGCTTCAACTTGTTGTTCATTGGGTTGGGTCAACACTGCTACATAGGATTGTTTGGAAGCAAAATTGTATAGAACAAATTCCTTAGAAAAAATAGGTTTTGATAATGGAGGAGCATCTATGATGGCTTGCTTTATTGATTCAGAATATTTTCTTTCAGTCTGTCCCATTTGAAAATTGATTTCTTCTTTATCATGGTCTGTAAAGGTAAAACAATTTGTGAAAAATCTGGGACAAATCATTTAACAAAATTAATCTAACCTAGAAAAGATTGCATGGACTTTTTATTGTGTGGTAAGGAGATTTCAGAAATCGCCTTAATTCTGTGAGGGTCTATGAAAATTCCTTCCTTAGAAATAATAAAGCCTAAAAGCTTACCTTCACTAAGAGCAAAGAATGACTTCTTAGGATTCAAAGAGATTCCAAATTTTATGCATCTTTCAAAGATTTGTTTAAGTCATGTAGATTATTATTTCTCTTTTTTGAATAAATTGTAATATCATCTAAGCATACAACAATTGATTTCTTGATCAAACCTTTGAAGACAATATCCATTTCTCTCTGGAAAGTAGCTCCAGCATTAATCAATCAAAAGGCATATTTTGATAAGCATATTTCCCCCATTTGGTTTTGAATGTGGTTTTCAGCTTATCATCAATATGGACAAGGATTTGATTATAACCTAAAAAACCATCTAGGAAAGACATTAGTACAGAACCTGCAACATATTGCAAAACTTGTTCCATCGGAGGCAAAGGAAAGTTACGCTTTTCACATGCTTTATTTAAGTTCCTAAAATCTATGTAAATTCGAATGTCTCCATTCTTTTTCCTAACTGGCACAAGATTTGAAACCCACTTAGAATGTCTGACCAGAAAAATGATTTTGGCTTTGAGAATCTTATTCAACTCGGTCTTAATCTGAGCTTCTAGATTGGGGTGAATCTTCCTAATTTTTTTGTTGAATTAGTTCTACATCTGGAAGCATAGGTATGGTGTGTTAAATGATAGATGTATCATAGGTTTTAAGATCATCAATACTCCAAGAAAATACATCCTTGTATCTTTTCAACAGATGTATGAAAGAAGATCTCTCATCTCGAGTAAGTCCAAGGCCTAAATTGATGTTTTGGGGTTTATGATCATATCCCAAGTTAGCCAATTAAAATCTTAAAGTAGAACTTTGGAGTTTGAAATTGGTCACTATTTTGAATCTATCTTTTAGATCATACAAGTCTTTTAATTTCACTATAGGTTTAGGAAAATTATTTTCTTCAAAAGACTTGTGTTGAAGCTTGTCATGCTCATCTTCATGAATGATTTGATCAGAGTAAGACATTCCAGAAGTTAAAAATCTTAGGATGTCATTGTCATCATTAAATACACACCAATTGGTTATGTTATCTGGAATGAAGGGACGAAAAATTAATTCAATAGTAAATCTATCAGGACTAAAATATTCAAGTAGAATGAGCTTGGAAGGACCATTGGCTAGAAGATCAGCACTAGAATTCTGTAATCTTGGGATCAAAGTTACGTTGAATGCAGTGAAATGGGAAGTTAGATCTTGGATCAAATATTGGTAAGGTGATTCGAAACACAATGGATGTTGTTTCTGAATTGTTTTATGACAATCTTTGAATAACCAAAAACTTTAATATATTTGACATCAAGATTAATGGATTTTTGCAAGTCTTGTACCAACGCTTCATATTCAGTAATGTTGTTGGTACAATCAAATTCCAATCTACAAACAATCATAGTTTTTTCTCCATCAAGGTTTATTAGGATGCAACCACCTCCTACCACATCATTAGATTTTGATCCATCAAAGTAAAGATTCCAAAACAAATTGTCACACTTATTTACAGGATTTTCTACAATATTGATACATCTAGATGAATCTGTTTGAGAAAAAATTTCAATCTGAGATGAAACAAAATCCACTAAAAAGGGAGAGTTATGTGTTGGAAAATTACCAAAGAAAGATTGAAGAGAATAATTTCCAATAATGTTGTTTGTAAATACTACTGGTTCATTTTCCTCATCTAAATCAGTCATCAAATACTTCATATGCTTCTCTCTATCGACACAAACTTGATTAGGTTTACCATTATATGGAAGCCAAAGATGTGGTCAATCACTTGCAAAGTAACCATGTTGTTTCTCAGACCAGTCCCTACTTAAAATCAAACCATAGAATTCGAGGATGTCTACAACTAAGATATCAATTATTTGACAAACTTTTGAATTTGAAAATAATCTAATCAAAAAATAATTCATTTCTCCTACAACTTTGACTTTTGTCAAATCTAATTCAACAATCTGAACAAGATATTTCTGAGGTGAAATATTCAATTTGAGAAAAACTTAGTAAGGCATAATATTGGATTATGCACCGGAATCTACTAAACAGTTATGAAAATTCTAATTAAAAGTCTCAATAGTCATAAGAAAAGGAGAAGTGTGGGGATCGACTATCTCCAATGAAAATAGCATCAAAAGAATAAATATTGTCTAAAGGGACATTTGAAGGTTTTACTTTCCCTTTTGAGGCTTTTGCAGTGACAACAGTAGGTAATGGAGATGCAGGGACTGAATTTATTTTTTTGAGTAAAAACTTATGTTGTTGTTTTAACTTACTGACCTCATATAGAGAAATGTTGGCTTTGATATTTTTCATTCAATACTATTGGAGACTATCAAGGTCTTAGATGATGAGGGAGATTTGGAAATAGTTGGAGCAGAATCAGAAGATGGATTAGAAGTATTTTTAATCGTGCCCTTGTCTTTAGTAGGAGGAGCAGGGGACTTTTGATTTTTATTTGTTGGAGAAGTATCAACAGGTCCCTTACTTCTAGTACTTACTAGAATAGCTTATTTTTCTTCTTCATTTTCTGAAGTAGTTAGAATGAAATCCCATAAACCATGAGGCTCAACTATTTATTTTTCTTGTGACTCTTCTTCACATAAAGTTTTTTCCTCTTCTTCATCATCTTCATTAGATTCTGCATTTGATATATTGGTAGGAGGTTGTGATTGTGATGGTTGATTCTTTTTAAAAGGCCAAAAGGACTTTTTTGAAGACTCAGCAACCTATTTTTTTATTTCCACCATCTCATTAGACATTGTCTTCAGAACCTTTTGTAATCCCTCCAACTCATAAGGGTCTTTGGGAGTATTCTTCTTGTATTCATCCTTGAAAGTAACTATTTTAGTTGTGCTTTCCTTCTTCAGTAGCAATTTTTTTGTCAAGGGGTAGAGCTCTCTTTTCCATAGATAGAGCCTCTTTCATATTATCAAGTAGTATTGTTTTATTAGCTCTATCTACGAACATAGCAATGTTTGAAGGAAGAGAATGAATGTACCATTCAATCTGCACATCAGTTCTAGGTCTGGAAGTGTCTGGGATTTGATTTAGAAATTTGTTAAATCTCGAGTTAAAATACTTAATTTTTTCATTAGGGTCGGCTTTAAGATTTGACAAATAATTAATCAAAGTGGCAGTTGTTCAGTCAACCCAAATTTTAACAAAAATTGTTCTTTGAACATATCCCAATTTGTTATTGACCTAGCAGGGAGAGAGAAATACCAAGACCTTGCAGATCCTTCAAATATGTAAGGAAAAAGTCTGCAAACACAATCCTCTTATATGACTCCATTTAGATTAATGACTAACATGAAATTGTGAAGATGTTCCTCTGCAGGGAGACCATCATCAGGGTTAAACTTAGGAAGCCATCTCTTTGGATGTTTAGGAAGAGGATGCAATGGTGGAGTCATTTGTACTTCCCCTGGGTTGTTCCATGGTCTTTGGGTCGTTCTCAAAGTACTGGGAGTAGAGGAAGTTGCAGATGATGTGGAGGTTGTATGAGATTGAGCTAATGAAGAGGTTTCTCTTGTAGTGCTACTGATTATAATAGCACCAGTTGATTATGGTTGAGGAATGTGGATGGAAGGAATTAAAGGATGATAAGAGGAAGGTAGACAGGGAAAATATGAAGTGAGATCGACTGAAGGAGTATGAGGTGGAGAGGATGATTTAATCTCACTAGCAGAAGACTAATTCTGTGGAGTACTTTTATTTTTATGATGAGTGTGTAATGGAAACTCAAAAGGTTTGATACCAAGTTTTTAACTTTGGGACCTAGTTAACATATAAGAAGATTGTAAGGATGAGGGAACACTTCCTTCTGATAAATTATAGTGAGCACGTTTCTCTCCGAATATTGATATCCCTTCTAATCTTTGAATAAGATTTTGAACCTCGGGGTGTTCTACAGGTGTTTCTATAGAAGTTTGGCCAATTGAAAGAGGAAGTGTGCTATGAGATTTGGTGGCTAATTTAACAACTTCAGATCTAGGGTTAGAGGATTTGGAAGGTGATCTTGATGTTTGTGGTGACCTTGAGGGAGATTGACTCTTAGAATGACCTTTAGATTTTGGATTAGACCTTGTTTGCATTCGTAGTCTGATGACCCTCCTTCTAGCGCCAAAAATGTAGAAGGCTTGAAATGTCTGCCTCAACATTGGGGAAAACCACTCGGGCGGGACCTTAGAGAAGATGCTTTTCCATTTGGAATGGTAGCTCCAACTAGAAATTATGGGACCAGTTTCCCTTAATATAAATTATAAAAATGGTTGAATTATATAGGTGTGAAGCTATGATATAATTTAAAATAAAAAACAATGAGTATTTACACTAAATATCTATCCCAAGAAAGCTTATATGTATATGTGATTTAATAGAATCTCACAAGTAACATAAAAATATAGATTATCAAGTTATTATGAGGTTAAAGTAGATAATGATAACTAATTTAATTAAATTAGTTGATGAATTCGTTACACATATAAGATTTTTTTGTTTATGGATTTAATATATGATTTCAATCATACATATAAATAGTGAAAATGTATGATTGCTTATAATACAAATATGATAAACATAATCAAATAACTATTTAATTCTTAAGAAAAAACAATAATTAACATATAGTAGTACTCAATATATCGTAAATCTGCTCCTGAAAAAATAGTAGTGGTTTAGCAGTCTATTAAGATAAATTAAGTCACAATAGTGCAAACAAAAGTTTTCTTTCCAAAATTCAGAACCCCTTCTCATAACAAATGAAGGCGATTTATAGTTTCAAAATTAAATACAAATATAGCAAAGTAGAGTAAAAGCATGAAGTGGTTTTAACAAACAACACTTAAAAGAAATTAACAAGACAATTTTAGAATTTGTTGTAACAACTTGGCTAGGCTTGTGAAGAGGATTTCCCTCCCATTCATTGTTGTAGTTTGTAAATATCATTCATAGGCTTCGATTTAGGTGGAATCTTTGGTTGAGTCTGCATTTGACTAGTAAATATGGCATCCCTCAATGTTGGCAACATGTGGGCGGTCGTGTTGGATATGCATATGAGCATTATCCACTGGCTGTGAGGCTTGACTAATAAATGCCAATGGCATTCTAAGTCAACTTTAGATAGTTGATCAATTGTTTCAGCCCGTTTCTTGGATAATTCTTGCCACGTTTTGGTTAGCAGTTTGATATCTGGTATAGTTCCCTCGGGGCAGTCTGAAATAAGATTCACCTTAAACAAATTATCGCTAATGGTTTCAATAAGGTTGTTAGAGATATCCCTTGCATTGAATATTGTTGTCTCTGCATGCTTAAGATAGATCTCCCATTCTCTGAAGACTATTTATTTTTGTGATTCCTCTATCCTAGGGAGATCAGTTAATCTCCCCTCAGCACTATCTTGCCGCGTTATCAAACCTAAAATATTTTCTTCAATATCATCAAAATATGTTCTGAGTTCGGATAATTGGTCCACTAGGGAACTAGTTGTGTGACACAAGTCATGAATAACGTCCAACTTCTGACATAATATAATTTGTTGTTGAGAAACTAGAGTATTTAATTCTCTTGCTTCCTTTTTGAACTCTATTAATTCAGGATTAATTTTTAGTTGTTCAATCTTGTTCCGTAATTGTTGAATCTGAGCATCTCAAACTTGTAGATCGAAGTCTTATTGAACTTTAATAGCATTGAAACTATTTTGGAGCTCAACAATATGTCTGTACCATTGATTAGCTATCTTTTGTTTCTCACTCTCAAGACTAATTTGAGCATCTCAGCCTTGTAGATCGAAGTCTTATTGAACTTTAAGAGCATTATAACTATTTTGGATCTCAACAATATGTCCATACCATTCATCAGCTATCTTCTGTTTCTCACTCTCAAGACTATGTTCTAACTGCAAAATTGTGTCCTCCTTTTCCTTCAATAGTTGTTGTATTTCAGTGGCTTTTTCCATAGTTGCGCAAGTATAAGCTCCCGTGAACTGAGTGAGACTTCCCAATTCCTCTAAAGGAGTGGATAATGAACCATTCCATACTACTTCAAAAGAGGCATTTCTAGGAACTAAGGCCCGGGACTACTCGATTTTCCTCTTCTTACTTTTTCTTTTAATAACGGCCTTATGTTAAGGATTGTAGAATATGTCAAGAAGAGGAATCACTTCAACCCTTAATCTGACCTCAGAGGTTGGGAATTCAATGTCTTTAGTCTCTAAAGGCTTATGAGAGGCCTTTATTGTAATCAAAATCTTTTCTGAAATTCCAAAAGTGTTTGAAACCTACTCTTGTGAGGGAGTCTTTAAAACCTCGAGTTCTTTTCCTTTCACAACCTGGATAAATTGTTCCCATATCTGCTCAAGCTTGGAACTTGGTAAAACACCTTTAGTCTGAATAGAAGAAGAAGCCCCTATCTCTTTTGGTTCAGGGGTATCAGTAACCTATGTAGAAGAAAGAATTGTAACATTTTCTTGAGTCGTGCTTTCTTGGGGAGGCTTTAATGAGTCTATAGGTAAACGAGATAGCCTTTCTTCCATGTATTGGGTAAATTAAGTCATTTCCTATGGAGTTAAGTGCTCTACTGCTTGTTTGGTAACTATTGAATAGGTGGCATGTTTTTCAAAGAAATTGTTAAGCTAGCATGGTTCATGAGAGAATTGCCTGATGCTTGCCTATGCAGTAACCTTTTTTATAGTTCCATGAGGATCGTATTGTCTGTTAGGGATAGTAGGAAACATGAACTCTAAGATAGATTTAATATCACCAACTGCATGTTTGAAATTATCTAATGTATACATACCACAATGAAGAGGAAAGGCAGGCCACACTTTCTTATTGGATTCTTTTAATACTTTAGAAATGTTATTACCTATGGTTGGTATGTTATCTCTTGAGCCAGAAATTTGTCGGGAACATATGGAGGCAAGACACGGGGACTAGCAATGCTACCAAATACTTAGATGTAGGTAAATAACTCCTCACCGAACCAATTCCCAACTCAAAGTAAGTCTGTCTCGGCTTCTGGGGAGACCCTAGGAGTTGTCTTATTAAAGATAATTTGATAAATAGGCAACATAACACCCTAGTAGATTTTATGGAAGTGAGGATGATACTTGGAGTCCCAAATGATATTGTGATATATATGAATAGGACTCGGGTCCTATAAGGTCCATTTCCATCCCATGGAGGTGAAATCAATAGTGAAGCACAGGGCATCCATTACAAAGGCACTCATATAGAAAGGAGGAATTACATTTTCTGAAACTGTATGCTTTCTCCTGAAATTCAGGATGTGAGTGGCTAAGTTATCAAATAATATATTTCCCCATTATAATATATATCCTTTCAAGGCAACATCAATTTGTGGAGTCCATTGATTGGATAATTTCTAAGTATTAGGAAATGCAAAGAGTCTACATACCATCGCAGCAATTTGACAATAAGGACCAGTAAGAGAGTCAAATGCATACATACCATTTTCCTCACGCTTATGCTTGTTTGGGTCTATTCTCCAATCCTTAAAGGGTTCTAATGCTTGATAAATGTTGCTCATGAATTTCTCCACAAATTGTTTGTTATATTTGCACTAAGGCAGTGGAAAATGGTACACTGCACTAAAATCATTGTTGTTGAAAGAGTCATCGACTATTTTGTTCTTTGTCATGAATTTCCTTTCTACAATGCTCAAGTTTTCCATGACCCACCGAATCATATCTGTATAGGGAAGGAGCTTGGGCCAAGTAGTAATTCTATGTAAAAATGAATTTGCGACATCATTGTAGGTGGTATTAGAACCTGGAGTAGAATCCTCGGCTGTAGATGTTTGTTGGGTAACCCTTGGTCTTTCGTCTTTGAATAGACGATAGATAGATTCCCAGGAGGAACTTCGAGCATCTAAGAACATACTGTGTCAGAAAACAACCCTAGTGTATTGAGGTTTTCAGCTAGCAGAGCAACCGACAACTAGTGAGTAACTGGTTTCTTCTTTGTTTTACCCACTTTAGACATTTCTTTTGAGTTTTGTTTCTTGGGACTGACCTGCAATGGAAAAACACAAGGCTGAATGATAACTTCTTCGTCTGAAAGACTTAGTGCAAATAACGATTTTTCATAATGATTTTTGTCTTAAAGGGTGAATTATGATGGTATCAAACTTAATGAATAAGGTTGTTTAGAATCTTGAAAACAATTAAATCCACCACTTTTGGAAATTAAATGTAAAAATGTGAATTCACATGGGTTTGCATAGATCAGCATATTGGAAGAAATATATCAGAGAAATCACTTGGATGCACACTGAAACATTACGATATTGGAGACTCCCGATAAATCAAGTTTAAAGACATAACAGTTATAAGTGGAGGTGCGAAGAGATATCGGGAGTTTTATATCGGTAGATGGAATATCAGGGATTCAAATAGTTAGCACATGATATGAAAATATCGATATGGGTAAAGACGGTAATATCGGAGGTTGGGTAATATTGGAGGGGCCCAGCATCGAAGATATTGGATATCGGAAGTATGAGGCATCGGGAATATTGAGATATCGGAAGTAGGGAATAGTGGAAGCGCTGAGTATCGGAGGTTTTGGGATATTGGGAGTTTTTGAGATGGTACACTCTTAAAGTTACGATGTTTGGGGATTCTGATATGCCAAGTAAAAGTTGTGGGGTTGAGAGTTCTTTAAAGTATTTAATTAGAAAGGAAGCGCCCAATCTTAACTTCGCCTTTTAGAAATATTTATATTTACATATCAGAAATGTTTGATTGGAGAATGCTTTCATCATAACTTTCTTATGAGGAAACTTACGATGTTATAATGATCTGATACAATTCTTCCGATAATGCATTACTTTAATAACAAAAACGCCTATCGAGTTTTTCATTTATAATAACATTTGTAAGGTTGGACCTCCAATATTTGGGTTTCGAAAAGAGAAACTTTTAAGCGGGAGGGTTTTTATGTTACAAAATCAAAATGGCTTATTTTTATTAAACATTAAAGAGTTTTATTATGATGAAAGAAGGGTCCCCATTATTTATTATAGGACTAAAATAAAACTAAATGGGGGGTTGTTGAGTGCTACAACATGACTTTGTCAGACAACAACATACATACATACATATATATACATATAAATATTAGCATTAAACAATCTATCAGACAACTACATACATACATACATATATATACATATAAATATTAACATTAACAACCATGATCCATGATGACCCTATCAGACACAACATACATACAAGTATACATATATAAATATTAGCATAATCATGATAAGAACATAATTACCAGATAGCACAATTTCAAGGTTAAGAGAACTCCCTTTATCTGTGCACACCATGTATAACATTAAAAATAAGCACTCCCAACATAGCTAAGGCAGCTAATTCCTCATATCCATTTACTTCACCTCTCTCGTTACCTTTCTCATGGTTATCCTATCACCGTCCATTTACATCAATGGACCCAACTAGTCCAATTGGTTGTCATACTCATGCCTTCCACTACCCTTTTACATGCACCGTGCTTCATTCATATCTTTCATTACCTATCAGGTAACACACAAATCTCCCCGAGCTCCATTAACTTCCTCCTTCCCCAACCAAATCCCAAGGCTCTCAAACAATAAATGCAAGATCGAGAAGCAAACAAGAAGAAAATCATGCAAAACTAACAACAATACGACACCACAAACAAAGTGGCATGGCCATGCACAAGATGCACACAAAACCGCAATCAAGCACAACAAATCACCAAAAGCACAAGATTGACTATCGATTCCATGATTTAATCCCCATGGTTTCCAGTGATTCTAAGGGAAAGCCCAAGCTGATCCTTCTTCAATATTTCATGGTTGTCTCTTTTTCCATGCAATCATGCATCATACTACCATAAACACATAATTGTTAGTGCATAAATAAACATAAGAATACACTTGTTACCTTATCTTGTTATGCCAAGAATGTTGACCTATAATTCCCTTGACATACCTAGCTATAACTAAAAACTAGCTAATATACTTGTCAAATACATGTCCATGAATATAGCACACATCCACATAATTTCAGACAAATTAGGATTAAGAAGACTTCTTGTATGCAAAGCACTCATTCGTTTGGACTTGCAGTTTCTAAAGATAGCCAAAGGAATTCTCACCCAATTCCTTTCTTTTACCTTTACCTTGCTGCAGCTGAGTCTTACTATGCACTATCACATCACCAAACTGTTAGTTATATAAACATCAACTATTACCTTGTCAAGATAATACCAACTATGTTTCCTACAACTGTTCACACAAGTCAACCACATCCCAAATATCAAGACAATCATATCTATCAATTTGAAATCGACATTCACCAAGACTAACAATCATGTCATAATCCATAGTCAACTCATAGTCATTAGACATAATGCTACAACTGTCACCTATTACACTCAAGTACATATCAATTGTCTCAACACATATGTGTTAGTACAATCATCTTAAGAAATATCATTTGAACACATACTCGTATTATGCAATTCATCAGACATCCAACGAACTTCCAAACATAAATGTTAAATTAATCAACTAGACGACATAATTAAAGAGTCAAGTACCAAATATACAACATAAGCAAACTCATACCTTAATGTATCTCAGGGGAGGCTATCTTGTCTATGCAATCAATCTAGTTAGCATGATATAACTTTACAACATATCAGCTCAAACACAAATAATATCATGATATCCATAACAATAACTAACTAACATGTTCACATCATAAGCTCATAAACATTTGTCATTCATGCATAACAATCATGTACGTACAATCAGCCTATTTTAGTATGACATAATATCACAACATATTAACTCATACCTGAATTTCATAACCCTGACCATCAGGTTACTAGCATATAAAAACAACAACATATAACCTAATCATCAAGCTAACTATTGTATAACAACAAGTTAACCTAAAACATACTCATCAACAACATATAACGTAATAATAAAGTTATTTAACATAAAACAACAATAAAAATGCATACAGCCATAGGTTCCTACCATTCATGACTATATGACCACATTGATTCACTAGCATCTACCATGCATGTAACCACAACAATCGACAAAATGACAAACGTGTATATAACCTTAATGCACATAACAATCCATTAACTAGCATACATGCATGCCAAATACACAATACATGTATCACATTCTTCTCTTACCCCAAAGTCTAGTGTTGCAACCTCACTCTAATGATTTGCATCTCTTGCTTCACCTCAATCAACATATTAGCATCATAACATACAAATAGCAGCAGGATGACCTAATTGCATACAATGACCTTATGCACAACAACCTTCACCATGAAAATTCATGCGTAACAACATATAAACACCAACATGCATAACAAATGCATATAAAACCATACACCCATGACAACACATCCCACAACAACACCATCAACCTTCACATGGTGACATCACTACAACCATGATCAACACCATGCAAATGCAACTAGCACATGGACTACAAGCACAAGTAACGCATATGCGACCGACATGAATGCATAACCAACACATCGCCCATCCAATCTGAGGGGTGAACCATGCTTTGATACCACTCTGTGGTATCATATATGACCCAAAAAGAGTGCAACCTTCTCTGATACCACTCTGTAACACCCTCCTCCCACGTCTACCCAAGCAACTAGCCAACCAGGGTAAACATGTGAAGAGAGGCTACTATGATGGGATTCAACCTCCTATGTCACCTTAAGGAAGTGGAATCGACAGAAACACAACATACAGACCTTCCACATCAGCAGCAAGACTCCCAAGAGCCATCCCAACCACTCAAGTAACTAGCCCCTGGGTCCCACTAAGGTTTTAGACCAATTAACCTCTGGACTCTCCCATTATATAGGCATGCTAGCATCTAGAGGGCTCTGGATGCTCCCACAACATGGCATGCCAGCGTCCAAAGACTATTTTCTTAGTGTCATGCCACCATCCATGGGATTTGAGCCACATTTTCAGGCCCAGAGCCCAGGTCACTACCTAGAATTAAATGACATCTTCAGAACATAAAGATAACAAGATAATGATGATGCAAATGCAATTAGTTGAACAAGCCCTTGACTAGACCCCTACTAGCCATGACAGGAATTTCATCAAACATATCCCAAATATGTAATCTACAGGCATAAACAACATATTTAAGCATAGGGGTCTCATACTTATCTTAGAATCGCTAGGAAGCATCGTTCCCTTATATCATTAGTTGCATTATCATCTATTAGGTCATAGATACATTGTTCATTCATTTTCCAATCAAAACATGAGGAAATCCATACATCATTACTGACATAATACATGCTTATAACCAACATAAGAACAACAAAAATACCAAGTAAATTACAACCATATGATCCACATAGAAACCAGTATCTTTACACATAAGATACTAAGTAAATAACCTCTTATTAATGAATGCAAAAGCCAACCCAAGATGGGACTACCACTTTCCACCCAACCATAGAATGGTTAAGCCAAATTTCTCTTCAACCATTCACCACTTGCCATATTCCAAGCATGAATGTGGGACTCAACCAAAATAACCAACCAAGGCATCCTGAGGCTAAACCACCTCACCCTCATCAATATAAACCAAGCTTTACCATAATCCATCCTGGATCACTAGGCCAACACAATAAACATGTAAAAACATCCTTTACCATGAACTCCACCAGATCACTAGGCCAAAACAAGCATGGAAGCCACCAAATTTCTCCACCTACACCGTGAGGAATTTTCCTGTCTCCTAGTCTCTCAAGCTTTATTGCAATCCACACTAGATCACTAGGCCCTAAACTGAGACCCACTCTCCAGGCTTTACCGCATATCCCATCCTGGGATCACTATGCCTGATGGAGAGCACCCAACTCTATGATTTACTGTATATCCCATCATTCACTGGTTGAGGATACCTAGGCCCACCGAGGAAACAGAAAATTCCGCTTTACCACAATGCACAGTCTAGTTCAAGGGTCACTAAGCCATGTGTTCTATGATTTGGAGATCCACCTCACTCATTTTTAATCCATCTGGAAATCCAACTCAACCAAATCATGAGAAATCCATCACACCATGGCTATTTGGAAATGGAAAGGCTAGGTTAAAAACATTATCACACCTGGAAAAACCCATGCCATAATAACAAAGAACCACATGCAATGCCATGCATGCCAAATCTAGCAAGTAAAACACACATGCAAATTGATACATGGAAAGAATCCTGTTGTAGCTGCTTGATCCTTCTCTTCCTTACTTTCTCCTTCCTTCCTCTTGCCTTCTTTTCCTTTCTTGATCCAATGTAAAACCTGAGCAAAATCTTACCCACTGATCCTCATAAGCTTTTTTGTCGATGAGGCCTCTATTTTCTTCAATTTCAATTATTTTCCTTCAATTTCCTCCTCACATGCAACCTATGACCTTTCACCTTCCCTTTCTCCTATTTTCCTTTATTTTCATAAATAAAATGCTAATTAATGCCTCGTGAATTTCTGAAGCCTTTTCCATTTCCTTTTCCAATTTCCTTAGCCATAATAATCGAAATGAACACCCACTAGGATGTCTTTCCCACCATTTAGCTTGGAATAAGTGTCCCATCAACCGTGATATTATATATTTTTATATGAGTTTTTAACTAAGGCTGTTACATAATATTTTTTCCATGATATACTAATCTACATCAAGTCTTGGAAAGATCATGTTCAACATGTTAACAAGGTTCTCAAACTATTGCCGGAGAAACAATTGTATGAAAAACCCTCCAAATGTTTCTTTGGGGTACAACAAGTGGAATAACTGGGTCACATTATATCTCATGAGGGTGTTAAGGTAGACCCTAATAAAATTAAATCCATAAAGGAATGAAAAATCCCCATAACCTTAATGAATATTTGAGGATTTTTCCGGTTAATACGGTATTATCACAAGTTTGTTAAGAATTATGAGAAAATAGCAGCACCACTAACAACATTACTGAAGAAAGATGCATTTTTTTGGACTCCATAATCAACGAAGGCCTTTGAACATCTAAAAGAGGCAATGTGTCGAGTTCTAGCCTTAGCTACACCAAAATTCACAAAACCATTTATCATGGAATGTGATGCCTTGAAAAATGGCATGGATGTTGTTTTAATGCAAGAAGATTGACCCGTCGCTTTTAAAATTCATCCAATCAAGGGAAATTATTTACACAAACCTATTTATGAGAAGGAATTGTTGGAAATACTACATGCTTTGAATAAATGGTGTACTTAACTAATTGGAAGACATTTCAAGGTAAAAACAGATCATGAAATTCTTAAATACTTCTTGGAACAAAGATTTTCTTCGGAAGAGCAGCAAAAAGGGGTCACAAATATGTTGGGTTGACTTTGAAATCATCCACAAAAGGGAAGAAAAATGTTGTTACAGACGAACTCTCAAGAAGGAATTAGGATGTGGAAGAATTGCTCTGTGCCATTTTTATTATCCGACTTGATTGGATAGTTGAAGCAACTAATGAATGGAAGAATGATGAAGATTTGTGGACACTCATTCAATAGTTGTAGCAAGATCCCAGTGCATCTAATACATTTATCTAGAAAAATGATTCACTATGGTACAAAGATCACTTATATCTATGTAAGAACTCCCAACTCAAACAAAAGGTTCTTTTGGAGTTGCATGCCTCTCCTATAGGAGGGCATTTATGATTTATAAAAACTTACTACAAGGTCAAGAAGGAATTTTTTTGTCATGGTCTTAAATCTGATATTCAGAAGTTTTGGCAGAATGTTTGGTTTTTCAACAAAGCAAAGTGGAGACAATAGGGACGTTGAGTCCTTTACAATCATTAGCCATTCCAAGCCAGCATTGGGAGGAGGTCTCAATGGATTTTATCACATGTTTAACCAAGTCTGGAGGAAATATTGTCATCGTGGTAGTTTTTTGATAGACTTACCAAGTACGCACACCCTTGTGCACTATATCATCCTTTCAAAGCGAGTGCAGTCATGACTGCATTTATGGAAACAATTCAAAAGCTACATGGAAACCCAAGGATTATTATAAGTGGCAAAGATCCCATTTTCACTAGAAGTTTTTTGACAAAATTTGTTTCTTGTCTTTGTACTCAATTAGCTCATAGCTTATCTTATCATCCTCAATCTGATGGGAAAACTGGGAGAGTCAATAAATGTTTGGAAGGATATATTCATTACTTTGTATCTGATAAACAAACATAATGATTCAAGTGGTTACCTCTAGAAAAATGTTGATATAACATTTCCTTCCATACCACAACAAACATTACCCTATTTATGGTGCTTTAAGAGACAATTCTAAGGTTCAAGCAATCTAAGATCACATCGAGCGTCAACAACAAGTTCTCCAACTCTTAAAGGATATCCTGACTCTGACGCAGAATCGAATGAAACAACAAGGAGATCAACATTAAAGTGAAAGAACTTTTGATGTGGGTGATTCGATAGTTTTACATCTACAACCATACAAACAAATGTCCCTCAAGCAAGCTAAGAAGGATAATAAGTCATCACCCTAGTATTCTGGCCCTTATAAGGTGGTGCAAAATATTAGTACTATGGAATACAAATTGGAGTTGGTTGCATATTTGCGAGTACACCCAATTTTTAATGTCTCGTGCTTAAAGAAGGTTATAGGTCACAAGCTTCCAATTGAAACTATAATGCTAGAACTTTACAAGGAAGGAAAAATAATATTTGAGCCTGCAACAATCACGGAAACAAGAATCTGACAGCTATGAAATTGATCATTTTCAGAGTATCTCATAAGTGGAAGAATTTTCCCGCGGAAGATTCCACATGGGAGGATAAGCATTTCATACAAAATCATCTAGAACTACTCAAGCATTGATTATAACACTTTTTTGAAGGAGAGGCGCATGTTAGGTCCCTATAGTACTAGTGTAGTCCCTATATTGTTATCGGTGTGCCCCATAGAAGCCCACTATTGTTATTTTTGAGCCCTTACATTATTATTGTTATGTAGGGCCTAATTATATTTTGACCCTTTATACTCCTATACATACGAAGGAGGTATTTTCATTTGAATCATCCAAGAATTGTTCATTTATGTGATGTAAAAGGACATTTCCCCCTCGAAGAGGCTCATTTTCAAGTCGTTGATTTATATTTTCTTCTGTTTTTGTGATCTGGTTACATAACAATCCCATCCTCGAAGTGTATCTTTCCCATTGATCACTTGAATGGACATACTCCACTCCTTGGAAAATATATTCAATGTTATTCACACTAGCTCATCATCATTGGGATTATTGTCAACTATAGCGAGCTCATATCTAGCAAGTTGAACTCTAGTGAGATATGAAGTCACATCTTCACCTTTCCACATCTTGATGGTCCTCAAGTTCTCTCTAAGAATCAATTTCATGTTATTTGTAGGATTTTGGTATAGTTTTATTATAGTGTCCCACATCTTCGTCATTGTATCCATCTTTGCAATATGTAGAACAATATGGTCTTTGACTCCATCAAGGATAATCCTCTTTGCTTTGAAATTTTATTTCCTATAAGTTTCTAGTTGTTATGGATCTGCTGGTATGAAAACAACATTCTCTGTATACTCCTTCAATCCATACTCATCCAAGAGGAATGACATTCTTACCTTCCACATGCTAAAGTTGGAGGCTCCATCCAACCTGTCCAGATTTCTCAATCCTGTTGTGGCCATCTCTAGAAAATATGGAAATTCCTCAAACTCAAATAAATTGGAGAAATAACTGAAGAATTCAAACTGGGTTGAAAACCCTCGCTTTCTCTTCCTGTTTTCTGTGCATATTTTCCTTCTTCCCTTAGATCCACTCTGATACCATGTGAAATTTTAAATTTTGTTGTAGTTACTAGTTATTATTCTCCTATATGTTTAGTTTATTTGTCAACTCCAAAATACTTGTGGCAAATATTGAATAAAACACAACAAGAACTTCATTGGAAAATTAAATAACCAGAGGAACTAAGATAATTACACACACACAAATAATGGACACTGATATTTTTGGACAAATGTCCTTGGAAAAACCTCATAGGGAAAACCAGTTCGGCGGATGAGGGTTTTATTATTATTAATCTTTAGTAATTTAAGAGTACATCAATTGTTTTTCTGTCACTAGAAAAGCTTCAGTAAATTTCTCCACTACTCCAACTAGAAAATCGATATTGAAACACAAAATTTCCTCTACAAAAACAAACTCGACCTCCTTCAGCAAACTCCCACCCGTTGCTCGCAACTCGCACTAATTCCTACAACTTTCACTCACAACTGAAAATTCTTCTAAAAAATTGTTCTGGAAAACATACGACCTCCCTCTATCCATTGAAGCTACTCACACCTCCTCCGACAATTATTCTAGCAACTAGAAATGGAATTACTGCTCCTGCAAATCGCACTAGGTGAACTGTTTATTCGCACTACTTTCTCAACCCTATTTCTACATATAAATTCAACCTCTCTCTAACTCTGAGAATATAGAAAATCTTTGTGGAAAAATATTTTGAACATATTCTCTCAAGTTTTTTGTTGAAAGCATGTTGCTAGTATCACTATGTTGCCTTTTTGCCCTTGCTTTCACTGCAATTTTGTGTCTTCTTTGATGCTTTCCAAACTCTTATTCATTTCCTCTTATAATCTCTCATTAACGAATCAATGACCATGATCTAATCACAGTCAATGGATAAGATCATATTGATCCCATCAAGTGACTTTTTGGAAGTCTCTAGGGGGAAATTGATTTACCCCAATTGGTACTAATTAATTAAGCTTATTTCCCTAAGTTATACTTGGGAAAACTTAATTAACTACTTAATTAAATCTAGTCAAGGCTTTTTCTTGTGAATTTTTTTTGGGTATTAGAGAAAATGTGCTCCTTAGCCTCATAGACACAATATGAGACTAGAACACATATTCAAGCTACACAAACTAACACATCATATAAGGAAATTGTTTGATCCACAAAGACTAGTGGACAACAATTTTTAAAGGACACAATGCAAGGAAAGACACACAATTCATCTGAAAAAATACAAAATATCCCAAGCCCCTGCATTGTTGAATAAATGGGACAAGCACTAGCCATGACAGTAGATCTACCAGAGGTAAATGGTCTTTTCATTGTCCTCCAATCTAGAGTGATTATCTGTAGATTCAATGGTTTCTTGCCCAAGTTGGAAGACCTACATTAGTGGGTATTTGCCAATTGGACCCCAAATTGTGATATTTATTTGTGCTCTAAGGGGTTTTTTTGTTGTCCAAATCAATACACAAAAAGGTCTAGAATTTGCTCTAAACAAGGGGACATGGTTTTGGGGTAGAGAAAGACTCTTCATAACTCCATGGTTTCCTAGGTTCGATGCTACATCAATGGTGGTTCCAAAAATACTTGTATGGGTGAGACTACACAATCTCCTTCTACCTTTCTTGTACCATCAAGTGTTAGAAGGAATTGGAAATTCATTGGGAAATTTTTTGAAGATGGATCTAGAAAGAACTAAAAAAAAAGTATTTTTACCTTTTTTGGGATATGTGCAGAGATAGATCTTAGCAAAAGTCTACCAAATTCCATTTATTTGACTCATAAATATTTCTAGTGGACTCATACATTAGATTTTGAAAACAGGTTATTATGGTGTAGTATAAAATTCATAAAACAGACAAAGAAAAGGCCCCAGAAGCCAAAGGGACAAGAATTTTTAGATTCACGTATTTCAGAAGATGAGGAAAAAGAAATGAAGGAGAACTATTAAAATGTGGAGGTAAAGAATCAGCAAGGAACACAAGGGGACGGGGGAGCCATGAAGCAACACGACACGGAAATTTACTGTGACGGAATGGAGGAGCAATGTGAAACAATGATTCCTAGTAAAAAAAGGAATAGATGCAATAAATATCATTTTACCATAGCAGCAAATGGTGGATACATCCACTGAAAAGGAAGTTGGGGGCATAGAGGTAACCCATGTGTTTAAGGGCTCGGACTTTGACAAAAAATGTCTCCCTGATGGTGGAAGGAAATCAATTGGAAATAGTATTAGCCACTCCTAATCAAGGAGCTTAGCAAAAGGGTAAGAAAATGAAAGGAAAAAATGGGAAGATAAGTGATTTCTTTCACACTTAGTCCTGACAAATTTATGTATTTTTCACAAAGTGATTTTTCTTTTTGTTCATCAGCTGAAAGGTTGAACTAATCGAATTCTTTCGAGCATATGTAGAATGTAATTTTGTTCCTTGGTTTTCACATTGAATAAAAATATGATTTTTTCTTTGGAAAAAAAATGTTAGATAGTAGAAAAATTCAATGGTTGCAACTCCTTCAAGTTTTTGCAACACCAGTTACAAACCCATAACAAGTGTTGTTAGTTGACATAGGTGTCGCAATGCCTTGGACCAAGCCAAGCGAATGTTGTGAATCTCTTCCATGTGATTGTTGCAACTTCTTTGTGTTGTTGCAACTATGTCATGATCACATACAAAATGGAATGTTGCAACTCGCTCATGTTCGCTAAAGTTGTTGCAACTCATGAATGCCATTGACTTTGTGTTGCTACAACTCTTGTTGATACAAATTTCACATACTATACTAGCTCGTCAGTCAATACTCTATTTGTATGACTAGTACAAGTCTCTCCTGATAGAAGAAGATAGAGAAAGGTGGGTGATCGATTAAGAAGGACAACTCAGTTGTCAATGATGCCCATCTAATCAAAGTCAACTTTTACAATATTCATTCAAAA
The DNA here is from genome assembly GCA_000404065.3 of Pinus taeda. Lineage (NCBI taxonomy): Eukaryota > Viridiplantae > Streptophyta > Pinopsida > Pinales > Pinaceae > Pinus > Pinus taeda. The sequence goes on from APFE030748847.1 coordinate 192,532, forward strand.
TTATGAGCAAACTTATGTAATAGGAGGAGCCACTTAATTCTCTCGAGCTATCCGTATGACCTTTCACTTATTTTAGATAGAAAGCATCTTGTATAAATACACATCTTGCTTTGAAGCCAAAGGAAGAGGAAGAAGTGAAGAATTTACTATTAGATATTGTGTAATTTCTCTCTTTGTTATAATAGGAAAACTCCTTTCTTCCAATTGCTGAAGGTCAATTTCATGATCATGTGACTAATTCATAGTACCTCATCTAAGGAAGTAGGCTAGCATCCTTAGCTTGGTACTTCTAGGTAGCATTACCAGGTAGTTAGTATTTATAATTCTGTTAATTTATGTTTGTTACAATTCTGTTGATTTTATTTTACTGCAACTCTATTAGTTTCTGTTTGTTGCAATTTTGGTGTTTTCTTATGCTGTAGGCATGTTACTTACTTGTTGTTGCAACTCCAGGTTATGTAATTAAAGCAATAATTCCAAGTTTAATGATTGGTTAACAAATTTGCGCATTTCTGGAAATTCTGGATATCGTGGCAACACTTGTTGCTACAACCCACCTATAGTTTACTTTTAATTTGTTTTCAATAGCAATTTCTGGTTGAGAGTTGTGTGATGTATACAGATTGTTTCTAGGTTATTTTTTGGTCATTCATTGCATCATAAGCACAAGCCATTGCATATTTGTTACAATAAACAAGGAATATCATTATAGTTGAATAGGTCACTTCTAGCAATTGGTGTGTTTAGTTTTCTACAAGTGTCTTTACTTTCATGAATTGTGATTTAATTTCCTTGAAAGTTACTTTCCTGCAAATTTTTTATTTCCTACAAAGTGTGGTGTGTTTAGTCATATTAGTGACCTATGAAAGCATCTTTAGCTTGTACTATGACACCCATCATATTACTATAAATTCATGACATATAAAAAATTGCACTAGCATATAATGTGCATGGCAGTTTACAAATTCCAAATGAACCTCAGATTGACAATTTAAATGTACAACTAATCAATTTCTCGTTAAGATAATTAAAAGTAATATTTTTTCCAATCATTTTTGGCACTGTTTGGGGGAACTATCAACGGTATAGTCAGTTTTGTGTCAATTTTTGTGTGAATTTATTTGTTCATTTTCGAATTTTCAAACCTAATTATTATGACCTTTTTATTTTTCTTTTAGTATGACTTGTTAGATGCCTAAGACTAGAGACCAACTTCGTATATTTATCATGAAAACCCACCTTACTAATACTGTAGAACATTCGTAAGAGGGAAAGGAACAAGGTCATCCAAACTACTTGACACCAACAAAAAGCTTTCTTGCCAAGAAAAACTTCTTCTACTTACATTAACAAGGTCTTGCTTAAAAATTGTGAGTTGAACAAATCTATGATACAACAAAATATTTTATTTTTGATAATCCATCTTTCCAACTCATTGGCAGAACTCTCTAGAGAACGAGCAATAACTTCATGAAAATCAATTCAACAATCAGAACCCTCCAAAAAGTGAACGATGTCTTTCTAGGAATAATGCAACCCTGAAGACAACAACTTTATTGAATCTCTGAAGGCACCCTTAGAAGTATAAGATACTCCTTTAGAAAAGATAGCACATCATACTATCAAAGAAGAATCTGATTCTTTTAGATTCCCTAGCACAGAAATAGACTTAGATGCTAAAATGAAGAATATTCCTCATTCAGCATTGTTGAACTTTCATGATCTCTCTTAGGAAGACCTTGATGCCTTCCTTTTTGAGTTTCATGTGCTCTGTCAAAGCTACAATTATGTAAATGATGCTCAAAAGTTGAAGCTATTTCCTACTACATTGAAAGATGCAACATTTCGTGATGGAATTGTTGTCATTGATGGCAAAGGAACAATAGGAGCAACAAGGCAAGAGCAGCTTTGGCAGAGGAAGAACAGAGTAGTAACAGGATCAACAAAGTTATGAAAAGGAGCATATGTAATACTTGTTGGTAGCCTAGCACATGTTGCTAAATGTTAATGTCATGTTGAGAAATTTCAATTCATTATACTTGCAAGACATTGTTGTGATGTAAGGAAAAGGAACAACAACATGGTATGTTTGATGTATGTGATGTTTGATGCTTGTGGTATTGTGAGATGCATTATGCAACAGAGATCAGTGTTGAAAAAGTACAAGGCAAGGAATTGATGCTTGTTGTAATGTTTTCTTAACATAAATTCTTAATGTATGATGTTGATACTTGGTATGCACATGGTATTGTTATGCTTTGGAGAATAGATTATTAAAGCTTGCATTCATATGTGTGTTATGCTACAAAGGGTGTTGGCGAATGGTTGTTTGTGCTTACATATGTTGATTGGAGTTGATTAGTGAGACAGATGTGTGAAAAGCATATATTGATGATAGATGTTGGCTTGTTTATGTTGCTATGTGCATATAATGGTTGAGCTTAGATGTTGTGATACAAGGTAATGGCAAATACAAATATACAAACCAAAGACTTGATGCAAGGCAAAGGAAAAGATAAAGGAGAATGCACGAAGAATGTTGTTATGCTCGTAATGTTGTAATGTATGTTACGAAGGCTATGGCTACTATGTTTGTTTATTTAATCATTATATGTGGCTGAAAATAATATTTGGTTAAGCATTTCTTTTATATTCAAAATCCCAAAAGATGTGAAAGGAAAGAGGAATGCAAAGTGACAAGCCTTTTCACTTCATATTCATGTTTGAAATACCAACAACCATCAAAGTTTGTTTATAAAAATGTGTGTGGTTACATGGCTATAGGGTTAGAGAGTTAGAGAGTATGTGAACTGATTTGATTTTTTTATTACCTGACACATAGAGAGTAGATGTGAAGAAAGTTTGAGGAGAAGAAGAAGCAGGAACGGAGATGGAGGTATGCAGATTTATAAACCAGGCAACTAGCACATTGTTATTTCTTGTTTGTATCAGGGAATTATAGTCTCCTTTCATGTTGTAGTTTGATAAATATAGGTTGGAGAGTGTTGAGGTAGGAGCCTCCTTTGGGTTGTAGCCTATATAAAACTTATTGGAGTTGGAGCTTCATTGCATGTTGTAGGTTGAAGAAAAATGAGGTAGTAGCCTCATGTAGGTTGAAGCCTACATAAAATCAGATGTAATAAGGGAGTAGGAGCTTGCCTTTACGTCACAACAATAACAAAGTCGTGGTTTTCTCCCTTTATGTGTTTCCACTTATATTTGATGTCCATATGTGTTGTTTTTATGTGCTAATGTGATGTTTTAGCTAACTTATTACTTATTGTTCACACATTAAATTTGTTGTTCTTTATGTGTTAAGTTGCTCGTCTAAAAGTTTTGTGAATAAGTTTAAATAAAATCAATTTAATGTACATGAATTTCCTAAACGAATTCACCCCCCCCCCCAGTTTAGTCAAGTTTTCATCAATTCATTGGTTCATGAGACTCAACCAAGGTAGCATCGATTCATGGGAATAGATGAAGAATAAATTCTTGGTAAAATATCAAGATTATTGTAAATCCAACGAAAGAAGGGAGGAAATATCTAGAATTACCCAAGAATAGTATGAGAGTCTTAAGGATTATTTCTAGAGATTTAATTACAACCTGTGCAAAGCAAGGGAAGAAGACTTAACCCCTGAGACACCCTGCGTTTTATTGTTGAGAAGAATTCAAGATGAGTAGATGAACTTGTTAGTGTCAGTCTTTCTAGCCTTCCTCCAGTGATAAAATATGCTCTTACAAAGTGATTTTGAAGTGTCAAGGTCAAATTTTGTCATTTCAATGAGTCTTCAAGCAAA